>PVLD010007004.1:0-95231 GCA_004027595.1 Dinomys branickii
CCTTTTGATCAGTTCGTTTTTTCTCCTCCCTCATCTCCGTTGCCCTACCACTCAATCAGTCATCTTCCCTGTGATAATAACTGTACTCCTGGGTTTATCTATATCCTTGGACTCTCACCTTGGGAAGAGATATAGCTGCCTCAGACTATACTATAACATACAGGGGTGTATACAAACTGCCATGGTTGGAGGTGGGAAAAGAACACAATATTAAAAGCTGCCAGAGAAATGAAACAGATCACCTATAAAGGAAAGCCCATCAGAAACACAGCAGATTTCTCAACGGAAACCATGAAATCAAGAAGAGCTTGGAGCGAGATACTACAGATTCTAAGACAAAACAACTTCCAACCCAGACTGATGTATCCTGCAAAATATCCCTCAAATTCAATGGAGAAATAAAATATTTCCACGACAAAGAACAACTGAAGAAATTCATGAGTGCCAAACCAGCATTGGAAAAAGCACTAAAAGATATTCTAGACAGAGAAAAAAGAGACCACAATCCCAAGAACAGCTATAGAAATAACTCCCTAAACAGAACAAATAATTAAACAGTCAGAAAAAGAAGGAAAACTTCAAATAAATAACATGACTAGAATAAGACAGAAAGGAGAGAAGTACGTACCCTGAACTCAAGAAGGATCTGAAATGGAAACTGAAGCTCTAGGAAAAACCAAGCAGAACCTCTTCTGGAGGAAAGGATTGGAGGGCTGCCGCGGCACAGTTGGAGAGAGAAGAGATGGAGAAAGAGGAAGCCACTGCTTCAAACACACTGTTGGCCCAAGCCCTCGTTCCAACGATTACAGCTGCGGCTTCGGAGACGCACTCTCATGGAAGCCTCCCGACTCGGCCAGGGGAGAGCGGAGTTCCAAGAGCTGGTCCAGAACTGGAGAGGAGAGGGCGCAGCCAGGAAAAGAGGCAATGGTGGTTGGGAACTGTGCATGGTTTCTCTTACGTGAGAAACCAAAACTACTGGGAAGAAAATAAAAGACCGATCACAGGAAAGAGTGCCTGCCCTACACTAAACAAGAAAAACCAAAGTGGGAAATGGCAATTCAATTTATAAGGCAAGTCAATTTTGATACCAAGATTTTGTAAAATAAACAAAAACATACAGAAAAATAAGAAAATTTTCAAGACAATATCCGAATAAGCAATCCCATGAGTAGAAACAAATGTCCTAACAAGTTTTAGTGTTCCAAAGTCAGTTACTGAATTATAAAAAGTAATGCATTATACAGTGCTTAAGAATACTATATAGATACCAATTTATATAGTAGAGAAGTAATTGGACATACAATGCAGTATAAAACTTAATAAATTTCTTATCTCAGTGGACTAAGAAAAAATTTGATAAAATATTTGATATGCTCATAAGAAAAACAGCGCATAAATTATAGATGAATAAGATTTACAGGTTGTTACTGAGATAAAGCACATCTACTAAAAACCTTATTTCTAAAACATGCTGACATGCTAGTGAAATGTTTTCATACATCACTTCTGAAGCTGGGAACAAGGTACGTGTGTTCTCTAGCAGCATTTCTGCCCATAACATAATCATAGGCTTATTCAGTGCAATTAGAGAATGGGAGAAATCTGGATATAAGGGAGACACAGTGATGACATACACTGACAATATAATTGAATCACAGAAAACATAAATGATAATCTTGTTAATCTAATTCAATAAATCCAGCTACATATAATGGATATGGAAAAACATTGCTATTACTTTTTGAGTGAGTTATGCTAAGCATCTCAATTTCAGACTGGAGTTGAAGTGACTGGAATTATTGACATGGAAAACATGCATTGGTACATCATATGTACAGGTTTGAAACCAATCAGAAACTCAATGCTATCAAGGAACACATGGTCAGCGAGGCCTTCTTTAGTTCCACACAATGAAGGAAAAGTCCAAAATCATGGTAATTTCAGGTTGAGTGACTTCTATGAACACAATTTCAACGTGATAAATACTCTTTCAAAGTCAGCTTATTGATTTCAGCATTGCATGGACTAGAGACAGCATTCTGCCTCCTTCTGTCTCTCTTCCTGAACGTTTATTTGGTTTTCCTTCCCTGGGCCCATAGTGTTCATTAGGTGAATGTAGGACATTTACACCCTACCCTGTGTAGTTAAGTGATTATGATACTTGAATTTTAGACTGGTGCTCTGATTTTGCAGGAGTGTGATGTGCCTTCTTTTGTGGTAGAGCTCAGCCATCTTTCCTTCCGTTTGCCTTGCTGCCAGCATGTTTTACAGAAGGGCTCCCTCTCTGCAGAAAGAAAATTCACAGAGCTGTGGCAGCCACTGCCTAGAAAGCTGGAGGAGCCGCAGGTATGGATGGACTGCAGATGACGAAATGTAAGGTGAGCAAGAAGTCGTCATACTTGCAATAAGCTCAGCTTGGGAAGTTATTTATTACACAGCAAAGCTGACAAATACCTAAATCAGTTTCCTCTGAACTGCGTCAGACCCTAACTCTAGGTTTAATACAAACATGAAAACTAACTCTCTGATTTTCCAAGTTTATATAATTCAACAAATGCTTCCTGTATTATTACTTTACTATAGAGGTATACTGGTGTTAAAGAAGTGGGATTCATTCCTCATAGCCCATGCATTTATAAGCTACTGTGGAAAATTTCCACAAATACAGTTACTATATTATTTTTATAATTACTACATTTGAAGTAGAATTTCAGTTCCACAGGAGTACCAAGAATTATGAAGGACAATTCCTCCAAACTTTCCTTTGAAATGATCATATGAAACAGAGTGGATTATTATAAGGAGGTAGATAAGAAAAAAGGGAAGAAAGATGAAAGGACACATTCCCCTTTATTTTGTTGATATAACTCTTCTCTTATTGCACCTATAAACTCTAGATTTACTCTCCTGTACTTTTTCCATTAGTTGGTAAGTTAACTGCTAAAACAGATCTCTGCATCAAGTGAACAAATCACCGTTATCAGAGTTGGGGTTTAAACCAAGGCTTTTTATTACCACATGCAAAGCATGCTGCACATAGCCTTAAAATTCTGTAATAATTCAAAATATGTACAATGGACTTTTAATTCTTCATTTTAACTGGAAATACTTTTTCCGTTAAACATGCAGTGGTAGAAAGCAAACAAACAGACAAAAACTAAACTCTAATTCAGAAAAAAATTCCCTAAGATGAAAATACTGCTGATTTCAAACTCCCCACATTTTTGAAAAATTAATGAAATAGGTGACTAGTTACACATTTCCATGATTTATTAGAGGTACGTGAGCCCCACCAGAATTCTCCGTGTGGACAGTGGTCAGATTACAACTCTCCTCTCGGCATCTGGGCTGGGTGCCCTCATCACAGCCTAGAGTCCCTGAGGTCAGAGTGTGATTGTTGCTCCGGTTAAACAAACCCTGAAAGAAGATTGTGTTCCGCATAATAGCACCTTCAGTATTATTCAGGTATGTCACAGGCTGGACAAGCCCATTTATAGGTTTGCAGAGTTGGTGCATTTATTATAAGTAATCTTTTGTGAGTATATCTCATCAGAGGTTAGGAAATTGGGGACCAGGAGATTAAATGACTTTCTCAGCGATGGAGAGGTAATTAGTAATACAGACAGGTTTTTATTTTCTAATGTCATTCCCTTTTCATTATACTTCAGATGAAGAAGTACACACAAGCAAATGTCACTTTCCTTTTGGTCGCTCTGAGATGGGCTCACAGGTGTATCCGGCGGACAGATGCTGTTGTGCAAGTCCTTGGTACTTGCTGGGATCTCACAGTGTTCCCTGGATCTCTAGGTCATGACTACAATGTTTCTATTCCAGAATAGAAGACAAATGTTTGTTTCAAAATGTCTATTTGTGCATCTGAAAATAGAAGTGTATTATTAGAAAAGACCCTCCAAAGTCACCAAAAACTATTTGGATTAAAATATTTTGTGCCCAATTATTTAAAAGTGATTTAACTATATTTGTTCTTTCCTAAGAAAAGACAATGTACATAGTTTTCTGGATGAGACTTGGTGTGGCAAATGTTATATCATGCCCTGTATTTTCAGGGGTGAAAGAAAATTTTGATCTTTCAAGGAATTTTAAGTTTCCAACACACATTGTATCCAGGGCATGGATATGTGACCCTACTGTTGTCTACAGTTTATAATACTTACCTATGTCTTGGTCAGTCATGTGTATTGGTTTGGATTTATAGTACTTTAGGGAACAGATCTTTCTTCAAGTGGCAAAGGCTAATTATAAGAAGATGACAAACAATTCTGTGGCCAATTAAAGAAATAAAATACAATTTATTTCTATTGAGGATTACATGATGGATCTAGTATCCTCCGTTACTTTCATCTCTTGCAATCCCTTTCTAAAATAAGAATTCATTCCTCCCTGTTTTCCTGTGTTCTCTGACGTGTACGTCAGCTTCCCTCTGGATCTGTTTTCCTTCCTGTTTCCATACTTCATTCTAAATTTACTTCCCTTGGATTTAATTCACACTTAGGACTCTTTTGCACACTGAAACTGACCAGAGAGACACCTTATGTCTGGAGAAATTTATGTCAGTACAAATCTTAATAAAAGAAAGACACCAGTTCCCTAATTTGTCAGTAATGTTCTTTAATTAATATATTGGTTTCTGCTTTCCAGTTCCTTGTGGTAAACATAATAGAGATGAAGACTAAAATGTTGCAATATAAATGCACTTATGATAATCAAATTTTCTTATGAGTTCACTATGTCCTCCACACATTTCAATGATAAATCTATGAATTTGAAGCCAATGTTGACTCCAGTTATGAATGAGCTCTGAGATTGTACTTAACATGCTCAAGATTGCAACACAATACCTTTGACTATACTTTGTATATTAAAGAATTTTCAACTTTGACTACACAATGTATTTAAAATCCTCCTGGATTTACAAGTAGTTAAATCTATTAAACCATTTGAAAAGCTATTTAGTGATAGTCAACTTCACATTATTAATAGAAATAAGATGTGCTATCCCTTATGTTTATCTTCCTAAGTTATGTAATACCTGTGCCTACAAAACTAAAAGTGCTTAGAAATTCTAATAGATAAATATGTTAAGAATATTTTGAGAATGTGGTTACTTGTGAGAAATTATCTTGGCATAATTTTTCATTAGGCACCCCTTCTTTATGGAATAACCCATCCACTACCCAGTGTACTTCTTGTTATATCAAAAGTAAAGAACCACAGTAAAAGGCTATTGAGTCAGTCCTGAAAATCCATGTGAAGCACAGTTACAGCGAGTCTAACTTGGCTTTTTTGGGGATGTTATATGTGAATACTGAGAGATGCTATGTATGAATACAAGCTCCTCATTTCAAAGGGAATCTCTTCTTTGCTGTGGAGCAGAGTATGTTGATATAGTCCGACATGGAGCTCTCAGGAAGCACAACTTCAAACACTGCCATCTATCCAGAGCAGTTTACGAAGACCAAACAAACAAAGACAGGGCGATGACAGAGGGATGGAGAACAGGAAAGATGGCAATGATCACTTGGGTTTCGGTTTCACGAGCATGTCACCATACCTTTTGCTTAACTATGGTTAAATTCAGTTTCTTTCAGGCAAAAAGAATATCGTTGGGATAACTCAGAAGTTACAAGGGTGTCTGAAGTGCAGTGTGACAGCATGAGGACTTATGCAGAGCTTCAATTGAAGCATCACGTTTACTTACTTTCTGTGTCAGTGATTACATGGCCAGGGATTAGTCAAATGCATCCTCAGAAAAAGGCAAACACTCTCTCTATGAACAGGAGAGTAGTGGAAAGAAATACTAAGCAGAACTAGATATATTTTTCTCTTAAAGTTTAAAGCAAATATGTTTATATAACTTGAAATAAAGAGTGTATGAAATTAATGTTTTTATCCCTTGTGAAAGAATGAAAAATCAAGTTAGTGCCTCACAGTGCAGTATTGTACAGCTCAGTAAACACAAGTTACAGCATTTTTTATTGCTTATTTCATTTAAAATAAAAGTTGCTGCTGCTTTCCAGTCACCCTTAAGCTATAATCATAATAATATATTGGGCTCAGATTGTTGCTTTCTGTATTTTTTTCTGTATTTTTTATTTCTCTTGCTTTTCTCAGAGTATTTTTTCATAAATATCTATAGATATTTGCCTTTATGTTTCTGGAATAATACGATGATGTGTTCTAGGTAGGTCTATTATTTTTCACAAGGGCCAGGCTTACCTATGATTTTTTTGAGAGAATATTTCGCTGCATTTATATGATACAGTTTTTGTAACCATGTATCTGTTAACAGAGTTAATCGACTCCCTAGTCTGCCTACGGTAATTATCCAAGAAATTCCCTCACACAAATCCAGAAATGAGGTCTCTGGATCTATGGTATATATTTTTCAAAATTTTTAAGGAAATGAATTTCTAATTCCTCATCTCAAAATAAGATTAACGTGCTTATAAAATCATTCTCCATTTTATAAACATTATCAATGTATTATTGAATTATATGCAAAAATGTGTATATAACTAAGATTTTACAAATGAAATATTAGTAAAAATAATTTTTATATGTCCTATACAAAGGAAAAGGCTCTATGTAGTGTGTAGGATAAAAATATATTGTAAACTATATGAACTGAGCTTGAATTTGTCTTACCGAGTTACCCTGTGAGTTTTGGTTGATTTCAGTTTCAATAATACAATGAACAGTTCAACTCTGAGTGAAAATATTTATGAATTAATTCTTTCATTTAGGAATTTAGTATAGCATTTCATGTATCAGTAAAAAAAACTACCTAAATAAATGTGCTGTAAGAGAAATTATAATGTATAAACTATATATATGTTTATATATATGTATATATAAAATACATGAGAATGAAGAAAAATCCATAAATATTTTTATTAGTTTCTTACTCAGGGATTTATGAAGAATTCATAAAAAGTAATCAAAGTATAATTTATTTTTTTGGTCTTCAATTACACGTTTAGATATTATTTCTTCCCCTCAAGCTATAGTTTTACCATGAGGAACAATTTTATCTAATTAGTGTTCATGCTACCTAAAAGTCAATAACCGTCAACAGGCCTGGGATTAGAGGATCCTCTGATTCATTTCTAGAAAGCATGATCAATCAATACAAGAATGAGAATTTGAGAATTTCTCTTGCTGGTGAAAAAATATTACATGTAATTAATCTGCCACAAGATTGCATGATTAAACGATTGGCAGGTTAAGTGTTTATTGTCTAAAGTAGACAAGTATGCTTTGAAAATGTAATATAGACAATACATGCATTTGATTTTATAACTGCTTGGTTTAACTGTGTTTTTCTTAGGCTGTGGTACACTTGATTTCAAGTAATCCTTCTCAGAGATGTTAACAGCCCTTATAAAATGGAATTCACTCTACTCGATCTTTCAAAATAGAATGAATTCAATCTTTCTTTAAATTTCTTAACCGTTTTATAGTGTGTTAAAAAATAGATCTGTGATAAAATCACATGCACAAATCTATATCACAATTTGAAATTAGTAAACAGCAACTGACAATCTTGATTCTAGAAATGATAATGAATTGATGTTATTTCAATAACCCTATGAACCATGCAACTCTAGAATAAACACTGATTGCCAAGGACAGCGGTGTTACCGTTCAAACAAAATGGCAAAACTCACGCAGCTATTTTTCACACAAAAATTTCTATCAACCCATTCACTAATCTGTTGCTTTAATGGACTTTAACATCTACTCTTATGCACAATAGTTTGTCATAATTCATCTTTAGCCATATAAATTTCTATTTTCTTGGCATCAGTGCTGATCAGTACTGCCAACTCTTCATAGTCTATATTAACTAAATATAACAGTAATACAGACAATTCAAAACAAGGGGAAAATAATCATTAATGTTGCTTTGGAAAACTGTTCCCACAACATTTCTGTCCTCAATCTTGCTATCCCTAGATAACTATATTATATAAGCAGCACCCCTCAACATAGAGCACTGTGTACATATTAGGCCAGAAGTACTCTATGTGATTGACATACAGAATTCAAAATTAAAACATTTTGCATATGAACATCCTAAAATGTTAAAACATGTTGTTTACGTATGAAAGTTTGGCATAATCCATAAAATTTCTTGAAAACATATGGTACAAAGGAAAAAGGAAATTATTCATGCGGCTGAAACCCTGGCCTTTTCTATAGGGTTTGCTATCTCTGTGACCTCCTAGGGCTAAAGAAGATGCTAATATATACACAGCCTCACTGTGAAATGGTGTCCCTCGGCATCTCAGATTTTATGAAACATGACTACAACACACAAGCCTCATACTCTAAGTGTTCTATTTTTATTTTATTTGACATATGACTCTCTAAACAGATTTCCAGCTTACAAAGGCTACGAAAGTGGTTTGAGTGCGTGTGCCCGATTGCACACTTGTCAGGTTTGTGTTCTTACCCACTGATCATCTGCACACTAGTAAGTGGAACCTGTTCCCAGACATCGATTGTGTTCTGATGTTCTGTCCAAATCAGGATCTGAGAACGGAGGACCCTGAGACTGAGGTAAAATTATCTAGTTAACTCAGCTCAGTCACTGTGAGACAGATGTCCCTGTCCAGTTGGCCTCTCTGTTCTTTACGAAGAGACTTGTTGAACTGAAACATCTGTAAAACTCCTTAAAATGTCATATAAATTAATAACATTCTACCATATATTATTTTGCCCTGGAAAGATTATGAAATATCAAAGAGTTTAACATTTTTCTTAAAACAATAGTACAATCTGGCATTATCTTTTCTTCATATTTTGATCAAACTTTTGCAAAGGCATAAATTTTGAGAATTTAAATTACTCAAAATAATGTTTAAATCTATTGGCCAAGACATACCTTAGTAATTCTCATTAAAGATAGCTTACAATATTTTGCCCTGATCTATTAATTTACTCTTTCAGTAGCAACCATTTGAAAAAATAAATGTATTAAAATGATTTGCTTATAAAGAATGTGCAATGCAACACAAATAACGCACTTTGATAAAAAGTTCAAACAAAAAAGTGGATTAAATGTACTATGATTCCAGGGAATATTTTCTGAATATTCTGTTTCTTTTTAAGTTATTTAATTGTTATACAAAATACATTTATGGTTTGTTCATAATGAAATCACATCATATCTATATATTATTTATACAAAGGGTGATCAAATATATGGTCAATGTTTAAATTAAAAACTTATTTCAGTAAAAGATACATTACTAAGAACAATGGAATGAATGTGCTTGGAGCAACGAGGAGCATTCTGAGTATTTGGAAGATTAATGGCAAGTGTCTTTTATTGAAATGATATTTTAAAATTTAAATATTCACCATATTTTAACATCACTTTCCATTTATCAATGGTGCATGGCCTATATTTATGGTAAGGGTATGCACCATTGACACTTTACCAATGTATACAGCCCAGCATGATGGTGCATGCCTGTAAGACCAGCACCTGGGAGGGTGAGGTGGGGGTGTGGGTTTGAAGAAGGGCTGGGCTACATAGTAAGCTCAAGCCCAGTTTGCACTGTACAGTGAGACCCTGTCTTAGAAAATAAAAAACAAACTTAAAAATAAAATACATAGGTTCTGTATAATAAAGTAGGAAAATTCAGTAACTGTTCATCCACTATCTAAAAGTAAGCATTACCACTATTACTATGCATTTATTTCCATATGTCATACATTGACACACTTTCAGAGAGTAGTGCTATCAGTGGATAAATGTTCCTTTCTGTGTGACATCAATGGTAACATACCATTAACATTTTCCTATCTTTTAATGGAGATTTACTTATTTATGAAGTACTTTGCAGATATTATTTACATGAATATAGTTTTGAATGACCTTTTTTGTTGGGGAAATTATTTATCTTTGGAAAATTTTATAATTTTAAGGTTTAATGCATAAACCAAGAAATTACAATGAAATGAAGTAACCAGCTTTGGGTGAAATTAAGCACACACATATTAAGTATGACCATTTTATGTATTGTAAAGTAAAAATTATATCAAGTACTATTGAACTTTAGTAACTCATTTTCAGAATACTTGAGGCAAGTTATTGCAAATTGGAACTCACTTTAAGACCTCTTTAACGTTTTGCAATATACCCATTTTCTGCACTCAGAAATAAATTCTATAGGTTTGCCCAGGACGGAGGAGAATCCCAAGACATGGAACGTTTACTGTTAAATTAGACACTCTTGAACAGCTTGTCACAACTTATCAGCTATGCCTACATGAATGTGTTCTCCTTCTCAGCTTTGTGGGAGGAGCTTCCTTCCGAGCACATATTCACTTTCTTTTTCCCCTGGAGGTAACACTAGAACCTTGACTCTTTAGGAAGTTAAGTGGAGGCAGACTTGTGTAGCAAGAAAGCAGTAATGTGCTTTACCTCTAGGCTCTGGCCATGAAGTGTCTCCCCCATGCTCCTTCAGATCCTGTGGAAGGTGACTGGTTTCGAGGGCTCTGTACCTGACCTTCCAC
Source organism: Dinomys branickii (assembly GCA_004027595.1). NCBI lineage: Eukaryota > Metazoa > Chordata > Mammalia > Rodentia > Dinomyidae > Dinomys > Dinomys branickii. The sequence continues at coordinate 10,549 of PVLD010007004.1, forward strand.
CAGCAGCTGTGGCTTGGTTGGAAGCCCCAGGTCACTGTAAGGTGACCCTGGAGGTCCCCTCTCCCTCGCTGGCTTCTCCTTCGACTCTCTCTGCCTCCATACACCTTGGCGATGAGCAGCTTCTCTTCCACCATTCCCTTGTGCCACACTGCCCCGCCTCAGAGCCAGCTGACTGTGAACCAAACCCTCCAGCAATTGTGAGCCACACTCAGCCGCTATTGGTGATTTGTGATGTTGAGCATTTTTATGTGTACTTGCTGGCTATTTCTATATCTGCTTTTGAGAAAAGTCAATTCAGATCGTTCACCTATCTTTAAAATTGATTAATCTCTTTTCTTCCTAATGAGTGATATGAGTTATTTATGTATTTTGTGTGCTAAATTCTTATTAGATTATTATAGTTTGCAAATATTTGATCTCATTCTGTAACTTGTGTTTTCAAACTATTGATTTTTTCCACAATGGTACAGGGTATTTTTAGTTTGATGTAATTCTATATTCTATCTTTACATTGTTATTTATAACTGCATACTTTACTAACTAATCATTTCTCTTATAAATTTCAAAAAGCTATTTAATTTTTTTTAGGACTTTTAGTTTTGGGTCTTACATTAGGAAAGTTTTTTTCTTTGTTTTGTTTTGTCTTTTTGAGACAGGGTTTCACTATGCAGTTCAGGCTGGAACTTGAACTCACTTTGTACCACAGGCTGGCCTTGAGCTTGAAGTGACCTATCAAAAACCAGGTTGAATAACCCTAAGTTATTGCAGGCTGATCAGGCCCACAATCTCCAAAGCAAGTGGATGGAAAAGGCTTAAATAAATGAGACAATGGAGATGATTTCAAGGCTCCAGGAGGGTCTCACTGTTTTATAGCTTCAATATTCTCTGAGTTTAGCCAGACTTTGGGGAGCCTGTATTTATTTAGTTTTCAAGCAAAGGAGGAGGATACTCAAGAAAATGTGGGAATCTCGCAGGACCTTGGGAGAATTTTCCCAAGTAGTAAGTTATGTCAATCAGGAGAACTACCTTATCTTTAGGTTGGTCTTTCTTATAGAAGTGTGGAGACTGCAACTGCAGTCTCCTGTGGCTAATTGGGGTTGGAGCCAAATGTCATCAGCTGCAGTCTTATCTTGTCAGAAAGGTGCCTGAGCTTCAGACAACTCACAAGTAAATGTGGAAAGCCAATTGGTTTATATTAAATCCTGCTCAGAACCACTTTGTAGTGGTCTCCAACAGTGATCCTCCTGCCTCAGCCTCTGGAATGCTGAGATTACAGGCACATGCTACAACCCCTGGTTTAGGTCTTACATTTGACCTAATACTTTTCAAGTTCCTTATGCAAATGATATGAGAAAAGGAATCAAATTTACTCTTTAACTGAATAGTGAATAGCCTATTTTTCTAAAACTATTGGAGGAAAACCTATCCTTTCCCAAGTGTGTCTTTTATAAACATGGTTTCTTCCTGGGCTGGCCATTGTGTTCCAGTGCTCTCTAGGTCTTCTTTTATGCCAGTAGTATCTTGTCTTGATGACTGTAACTTCTCTGAATTTTGAAATCAAAGAGTGTGGGCCCTGAAGGGATTTCCCTGCTTAATATCACTCTGACCAGTTGGAGTATTTTCTGTTTCTATGTACAGTTTAATGTTATTAATGAAAAATGCCATTAACATTCACTAACCTATAAATTGCTTTCAGCATAATGGCCATTTCAACAATATTTATACTTCTACTATGTGTAAAAGGGAAACATTTCCATATATTCATTTACTCTTCAGTACCATTCAGGAATGTTTTAAGTTTATAAAATATTTCAGTGAGTTAGTTAACATACTATACTGAGTCCTAATTATCACAATCATAAGAAGCTTTTAATCTGGTGTTGATGAGAACAGGTACAGATTCAATTATTATTGTAGTATTTAGATGGTAGATACTTACTGATATATAAATTCTGAATTTTAGCAGTATAAATTTTCATAGTTTTGGAAAACTTCTTCAGTTCCTTTTAATCTTTTATGTGTAATCCCTTTTGTAGGATACCTCATTACGAATTTTTTTGTTGTTGTTGTGGTACCAAGAATTGAACTCACGACCTCACACTTGCCAGGCAGGCACTGTGCAGCTGAGCTATATCCCCAGCGATGAAATCTTTAACATGAAATGTAAATAAATAATGGAGAAAATATTACTTGACAAAAATCAGAAAATCCACAACTTTGATATTTGGAAAATAAATATTTGAATATTTATTTGCTCATTTAAATATGAATAAGTCATGATAATAAACTATAAAGTGAATAGAAAACATACTGCAGCAGAGTGAGTGGTGTGTGGGAAAAGCCATTGGCAGGTAAAACCATACAAAGTAATGCTTCTAAATAATAGCCAAGAAAGATGTAAAAATTTAACGATGGTCTATCTTGAATTCTCAGTAAAATACAAACTGACATTGCTCTGTAACCACAGTACAGCACCTGAAGGGAGAGAGCACAGGCACAAAGACACAGATCTAAGAAACAGGCTGCAAAACAAACCTGCTTAATGAAGAAGACAAAATATAGAAATAAAAAATGCAGTTATGAACACAAGATGCACCGGAAGCCATAAAATGTTAAATGGAAAGCAAACAAAAGTGAGAAGAAATTTTGGGAGGTAAAACATTGATCCTTTAGAAAGGCTGCAGTAAGGTAGAGAAAACTCTGAAAAGGGAAGCTTATCAAAGGCAGGAATTCATGAGAAAAAGTCATAATCACTCTTGAGTTAGGGGTTTATGGGGGAACAGATTTAATACAAGACATATGATTTATAGGATTATTGTACAATATTCACTCAAAATGTCAAATGCAGGAGTGCAAGAAATCTGCCCATGCACCAGAGACCCAAAGATACAGCAGAGGGCCTGGATCCCATGGCAATGTTCTACATGAGTCCAAATGGAGGCCCAGAGCCCACAATGTCTCAGGTAAGTCTGTATCAAGGATCTGTGCTGGGGAGGCCCAAAGGTCAGTAGTGGAAGCTAGAAAGTCTGTGCCAGCAGATGAAGGACCTGTGCCAGCGGGCTGAGGATCCGCGTTGTTCCAGGAATTGACGCTCAAAGTAAGAACCAGAGTTCCCCCCAAAGAGAACCTCAGCCATCCTTAACAACAGTGAGGTCCTGAGCTCCTCCAATGATGAGAATAGATGAGTTCGTATCACGGAAGCCAGCATGACAAGCTTCTCCAGGAGAATCACCAGCACACCACCTTCTCTTCCAGTTCTCTCTTTATTCTGTTTGCAATAATCCTCAGGTAGGCTCTCCACACACTCAGCACCATGCTGACTGAGGTCAGCTGGGCACTACAAGCTGTCCATTAATCTGCCACAGAGAGTATGCCAAGTAAACAGCCCTGCCCTTAGCCTGTCTCTTGGTGAGTTTGTTTGTATTTATTATTTTATTCTTACATGACTAAGATTGCTTTCTCTTAGTTTGTTCCTCTTTAGCTTTAAGTTCTATGAGTGCAGAGAAATGCTTGTGGTTCAGTATTCTGAGCTGGTACAGTGCCTAGATTATAATGGTGATTCAATTCAGCTGGGTGTTACAAATTGACTATTAGTTAATCCACTACAATCATGAAAAATAATCCATCAATACAGAGAAATAGGGGAAACAAAACAAAAGTTTAAAAAACACAAAAATATTGCTAAAATGACTGAAAGATCTAGGTCAAAAACACTCTCTTTACTCCTGGGGAAATTAATGAAATCTGGCAAGATGTATGAATTTTTGAGAGATGAGAAATAATCACACAAAATTAGTCGAGGCCAATTCTACGTTCTGCAAAAGTAGAAAATAGAATTAATTTCCCCTTCCTATTAAACATTAAATGGCAGCCAATTTATCCACCAAAATTGTTTCAAAAGTTTTAAACACAGGACAAACACCATTGTGGTAATGGAGGTATTTACCTAATTCTCCACTTATCTCAGTTTTTAAACCGTTGCTCTGCTGTAGCAGTCCCCATCTCCTTATGATCCGAACGTGTCAAGTCTTCCTTCCTTGGTACGTTTCTACTCTTTCATCTCTGAGCTTAGTCACACTTCGTCCAATTAGACACAAGGGTCTTCCAGGACATCCTTTCAGATCTCAGCTCAAGGAGGACCTTTGGAGAAGTGTCTGAGGAACATCAAACTAAAGATATGCAATAATGTAAATTCAGAAGAAAACATAACCCCAGAAATAAAAAATATATATCATATTGTGAATGTGTGTAAGCCAATAAATTGTAATTCTTAAAAAAAAAATAAATCTTTAAAAAAATTGAACTTTTGGAAATTAGCCTGAGAAGATATTGAGAAAATATTATTACTTATTGAGAATATAATCCTACTAATTAATAAATATGGCCATTAAAATCAGTAGCAGTTTCATTTCCCAACAGAAATAGTGCATTCGCTTATTCACCTGAAATTTATATTAAATATTGGTGGGATATTTAAAGCTATACAAAATTTCTCATGATACATTTAGAAGATCAACATCCTTATAGGTAAGAAAAGGGACATTTATAATATACCAACACACACATCACAGTTAATGTTGAAGTAATAAAGCTCACATTGGAGGCAAGGTCTGGCTATATATTTCATAGCCACATGAATATTAAACTAAAGAACACCAATGTAGCCCAGGCTGGCTTTGAAATCATGGCAATATTTCCACTTGGGCCTCTTGAGTGCTGGGATTACAGGTGCAGGTCATCACGCAAATTAATATTACTAATTTTTTAAATGTTACTGTTTTTAAATGATTCAATTAGCTATGTAGCAAGTTCAAAACTATTTTGATGCTAGTTAATTTGCCTAAATTTATATACATTTTATTGGATTTCTTCTAAAATTACTAGAAAAAATGTTGAGTATAAGTAATGATAGTTTTAAAATTCATTTTTGTTATTTACTTTCTACTTAAGGTACCTTTTATCAGATAATATTTCCTTTATTTTAACCAGGCTAATTTTGTTTTTTACTAGTGAATTGATGATAAATTTCATAAAAGGATTTTCCTTCACTAAGATGATTGTTTTTTCATCTTTTTATTTACCAGTATCTCTTTTATTTTAAACTATTTCCACCACTCAGTGAAAATGAACATGTAACTTAGTCATGATACTCATATGTACATGCTGGCAAAATGGTAGTACATATGCTCTGGAGACATGCACAGAAACATTCACATAATTACTGTATTTTCTATAATTTCCCTCCCTTACCAAACTTGGAAGGCAATTCACACATCAAAAGTAAATTTTATAGCACAATTTTTAAGGTAGCAGCCAAATGTGTGAACAATAGCAGCATATATAAAAGCAGAGAAATTGCAAAGACATAACATGATGGAAAACAAGTGGGTCCCTGAAATGTACATGTCCTATGTATCCATGGTTTTCAATTTTTAAGCATGTGGTTAATAAAATTTTAAACAGCTTAAAAAGAATAGCAAAATATTTGCAACGGCAGCCCCCTTTGTTAAGGAGGAACGGGTAACTCTGGGGAGTGGGCATCGAGAGTCCTCATGTGCACTGGGAGCCAGGTATTTGTTAAGCCTCGAGCACGGATGCTCATCTAATGCTTTGAACTATTCCTTTTCCTTTATACTTTTCTAAAGTAATATGTATTTCAATAAAGTAACAAATGTAGAATGTCAGATGATTAAACCTTAGTAAATTTTATTTCCCTGAGAAAAAGTGGATACTGTAGAAAAGTAACCCATGCATCTTAAATAAAATGAACCCATCTTATTTTGTTTTTGACATTTTATTACAGATTCATAATACATTATTATTATTATTATTATTTTGGCGGTACTGGGGTTCAAATTCAGGACCCTGCACTTGCTAGGCAGGCGCTTATTCCACTGAGCTATATCCCCAGCCCTCATAATACATTATTTATTTTGTATTTGTTTCTGTTGTTTTACTTATTTTAGTTTCCATGAGAGAGAAGATCTTGTCTTTGTTCAACAAAATATACCATTTCATAGATTATTGGTTGATAAATGGTATTTGAAATATATTTATAACTTAATGAATGGTTTAATACATGAAAAATTATGACATGTATGTGGAGAACTTATTGTGATCATTTTTCTCCCTTTATTGAGCTTCATGTTTCCTTTTTAAGGATGCTTAATTTTTCCTTAACCAAATATGTGGGTGATTATAAATAAGTTGTATCACATCCTATCAACACAAAGTGAACAATAACAAAAATTTAAATTATTACAGGAACAAACAATAAAGCATAAGCTTCCTAATTTAGCAGACTTTTTGCAGCTGCATTTCATAGTTCTCTTTGAATTATAGCCCAATTTAAAGGAGACATTAGCTTTCTGCAATGTCTGCAAAAATGTCTTTCTTCCATAAAACATTAAAACATCCCACATTTTCCTGGGGGAAATATTATTTCTCAATTTGTTATTGCAGTAACAGAGACCATAGCTGTGAGTGATAATCTCAGAATGGGGAATAAAATTACTTGTACTTTTTTCTTGTAATGATAAATGCTGCACCAGTAGAGTGGTTTTTATCCCTTTTCAACAGACGCACCAACTCATTTCATTGCTTATCTTTTTCAGAAATATTCAAATGGCTTCCGCACATCTACTATAATTTCAGTTTAGAGCTCCAGTGAAGGACTCAAAACTTTGTTTAGTTCTGGAAATGATTTAACAGTGGTGATACCGTTTCAGAAAGGTTATTCCATAATGCATTCTTTACTTCAGCATCAGAGGTTCTTCATTTTCTCTTGTTAATTCTTGAAGGAAAAAACAACGGTGCACTGTTCATCAAGTACATTTTCCACTCTTTCTTTTTGCCTTGCCGCAATGAATTTGTGTACTCTTGAGCTGAACTGCCAGAAAATGTAAAGCTGCTTTCCGCTGCCATATTAATATCAATATTAATAGGAAAAATGTCAAACATAACATACCCTGAACACATAATGCTAATTTTTTTTTCCACCAGGGCCTTGTTATGTAGTTCAGAATGGCCTTGAATTCACTGTGAGCCCAGGCTGGCCTTGAAGTCACACAGCTCTCCTGCTTTGCCCTCCCGAGTTCTGGGATCATAGGCATACGCCACCACATGTAGCTCAGATCATGTTAATTATGTCTTTCTTGAATTTACTAGAGTGTTTATTAAGGTGGTGTTTATGATCACAAGGTACTGCCCTAAAATTACAATCCATCTTTAAGAAGTGCTTGCTGATCATAAAATGAAAACATAGTGTATGACTCTCAATTATAGGATTAGGCATGAGGAGTAACCTGTCTGTATTAATCAGCCTTTACATGCTGGGCCATAATACCTAATTTACACGATGGAAGGAAGAGAGGTACAACATAGTTTATAGTTTCAGGAGATCCAGTCCATAGTACACAGGATCTGAGGTAGAAGCATGTTGTGAAAGCATAGTGGGACAAAGATCCTTAGTTCTCAGTGCTAAGAAGCCAAGCAGGGAAGCAGTGCCTGAGCGGAGGGGTGAGGGAAGAGACACAGTACCCGAGGTTATGCCTCCATGAAAAATGCAAACACACCCAGAAGTGTGCTACACAAACCCTCGGAGTCTCCCAAGTTAATCAAGTTGCCACAGTGAAGCTTAACACCACCACCGGCTGAGCCTCTCTGGGCAAGTAGATGATAAGTCTCCAGTGAACTGGTAGTGCCTTTTCTCCCTCCCTGTAGGCATCTTTTGCTTAAATTGGTAAAATATGATTTGAGGGAAAACCAGGAAGGACATTATGTATTATGCTTCTAAACATTCCGTACAAATACACCTGACTTTGTAGGAAAGGTAAAAACTTAGAGATGCGCTTTTTCACAAAGCACTCTTAAGATTCCAGGCACTGATGGGTCTGTTAAAGAATCCAGGAGAATGGAGTCATTCTATGACATCTTAGCATGCTGAATTTTAAAACAATTCTTAGCCCACCAAGCCAAAGTTTCTCCCAGTTCTCTTGCTGTCATCTGACACAACCGAAAATGAGGCCAAAGGAAAAGAAGGAGAAAGTTTTCCCCAAGAACTTGAGCACTTCAATCACATCTTCCAGAAAAAGTAGCTAAAGAATACAGTAATACGTGTCTGGTTGAAGCTGATGTCTGTACCAGTCATATTCAAAGGTATCAACTCAGGTTACAGCAATTTAAACTTTGGAACAATTGGTTATGTGTGAGTTTTACTGTAAACTATATCATCTTTCTATGGTACAGATCACTAACATAAGTAAAGTGTTATTACTGATATAAATCAAGCAGGTTTCTGTCATCATTGGCTTTATTCTACACATTTTGAAAATTCTGTAAAATTTCAAACATACAGAAAAGAACAGATAAAAGCGTTTTTGAAAAATGCGCACTGAGTACCACGATTTGAAAAGCATCTTAACAGTTATATGTTGGTTTTAGATATATTTTTTAAACATAACAAAATACAGAGATTAAATTAAAATACAACCCCTCACTCCATCCCTTTTATTCAGAGGCACTCCTGCCTTAAAATGAGAAGACTTCTCTGTGACATGTTGCATGTGCCTACACTTCTATACATGCTAATGTATCAGAACATAGGTTGTAAAAGTCTGTCTAGATGATCCATGCCTTGAACTTCTCCCCTTGAAGTAAGAGCACTTGTCTGTGGCAACTCTCTGACTGTAACTGGGATAGCCGGGAGGCACGAGGAGTTAATACCCCAAGAGGGTATTACTGATTTTATGCAAATAAAATTTGGGAGTGGGTGGGGAATAAGAGGCTCATCCATTGCTCCGATGACGCTGAGTTATATTTTACGATACCTCTGAGGGTTTCTGGCAGAAAATCACGCTGGCAGCAGTGCAAGCACGTGCATTTCACACACTTCACACTGACCTTCTGCCCCTTTTACTATTTCTCGCTCTCCCTTCGCATCTGTGTTCCCTCACTGTGCCCGCGTCTGCGTTTGGTGGTCCAGCCTCCAGAGCCTCCGTGCTGAGACATTCAGGGTAGAAAAAGTCCCTAATGCGCTCACTTCTTGCGCTATTTCCAGCCTTTCTTTCCTCCCAGGGACAATGGGTAATAATCACACCAGGTCATGTGATATTTTGAGTCAGATCATGCTAATGTGCATCTCTGTGCTTTGCCTGGTGCCACATATGGTTGGTATCTGCAGCATCTTACACGATTTGCACTTCACTGGAGACAGACAGCTCTTAGCCATGTGTTTCTGCTGTCACCCTTGCTTGGAAAGCCTTTATCCATCCCTCTGGAGTCCTCCTCAGTCAGGGATCCACTGAGAGGCTCACTCCTCCTCTAGGTCTCCCCAGCACCCTACTCCCACAGTGAATTATCACCTTGGAAGTCTCCAAAACACTCTCCAGGTGTTAGGATCCATTATGATGTTTTATCTGATACCTTATCATTTAGTGGCTTATCCTTGTTTCTCAATTAGTTGAATGTTTGGTAAGGTACACTGTCTCTTTGTGGTACTATTTGGTATAATGATGATATGCACCACGACTGAGTAATAGTGTAATAAAATTCAATACGTGTTGTACAGTTTGTAAACGAATCTTGTAAGCTATGTTTAACTCATAAGAGACTTGATAAAGCTTTTAAATTTGATATTGTCATTTTTCTTTATTCTGAAGTGGTAAAGTGGTAAAACAAATACACCGGGTGCATAATAACTAAGTGTGGTGGGTTATAAAGTTGTCTGTAAGTGCAACTGTGCCAGCATCCTCAGGCTTACACTGTTGTTTCATTCGGTGCAGGACATGCTTTCCCATCCTGAATTACGAGTTTAGTTGGAGGTTTTTTGACAAATAACATGTATTAGAATGAACTAGTTATGAGTCAAGGTCAAATGCAGACTCAAATGATTCTTATGTGTGTGTGTGGGGGGGGCACACATGTGTGCTCACAGTGAGGCATTTGGATATAGGCTGCTGTGCTGTGCAGCCTAAACAGTTCCCCGTAGGTGACTACGATTTTGTCAGTCTCAACCCAGGACGAGGAGCAACAAGGCCGTGTGGGCCTGCCTCACGGGGCAGGGAAAGCTCAGCACAGAGCAGGTTTTCAGCCTTCATCTCTCAGGGAAATCCTAGCATCACATTCTATTGTTTAATACGTGTGAGTCTAAAACTTGGCAGGACAACATAATAAATTAATTGAAAATGTCATTTTCCTTAATGTTATTATTTGTACCAATTTTGCCTGATAAATTAAACTGTCTGCAGGTTCCGATGAGTCAACTATGTCATGTTTTTGCTGTCTTCACACAGACTCTTTCAACAGACAAAAGAGTGGCTTCAGTGATTCCATTTTACAGTTACAATCAGCAACAATAATAAGTTTTTAGAAAGCTAAATATGTTAGATGAGAGAACTACCAATTATTTTCCACCGACCCACAGTTACAGGTTTATCACACAATGATCTCTATTCCAATCCAGTAAACCAGACCTGCCTCTAGCAGTGGAAAACTAATTATACTTTTTAAAAAACTTAATAAGCCTCATATATCATAACGTTTAATTTTGTAGCACAGCATTTCAACTCGTACTTTGTAAAATGTGTAGTTTTCCTTAGCAAGAAAATAACATAACAGCGCTATTATTAGTAAATTAAAATCACTAGCCTGTACACTCATAGTATTAAATCATTTCATTGTTTTGGCCATTTCAGATTGTTATAAACCTCACACTTCTTATTTCCACATATATTTTTATTGAAACTAAAATATAAGTATAATTCAAATGTGGAACTGCAGCAATAGTTATGGTAGCTATGCCCATTTCAAGCTAAACAATTCTATTGAAGTTAGTTGCTCTGAGCTTGTTTTAGCATTTTACAAAAAGCTACCTAGACCCCTAACACGGAGTTTCCAGAGACCAGTAGCAAGATTTCAAAATCATCTATGAAGCTGATTGAGTGTGTGGTTTGTTGATTCTTGTTATTTTTTTTGTTTTTGTTTTTGTTTTTTTTTTAGGTAGAATTGAAATATATATAGTCATGTAATCTTATGGAGAAGTTTTAGGATATTTTAAATGAAAACCTAGAAATTTGATAGCTTTATTATTAGTCATGTTCACTTTTTCAGAAAATACTTGTAAATAGGCTAAACAAAAAAATTTGTACTCCTGAGAAATACACCATTTGAAAACAGCACCTCCAGGTTGGAGCGTACAAAATTTATGTTTTGCATTCAGTCACTTCTTTAGTGACCAGTAAACTGTAGCCTGCAGAGGAGATCTAACACCCCCACTGGGGTTAGTGAGGGATCATGAAACATAACCACATATCCACTCAAGTCTTGAGCATGGGTGCTTCCGCACTGCAGCGATGACAGTGAATGGCTCTAGTGGATACTAAATGGACACTAACTTTTGCAAAGTGTAAGGTACTTACACGACCTTCTGTGGAACACACATGTAGACCCCTACTCTCTGCAGTGATATTCAGTGTGCATCCTTGTTGTGTATCGGCAGTGTACAAAGTGTAACCCATAAGGTACAAATATCAGCTTTTGAAGAGAATTTAATGGGCTGCTTAAAGTTACATATTTAAAAACAATCCTGAGACTCAAACAATAAAATGTTTCTGAAATTTGTGCTTTTCCTTTACTATAAGAACATAAATCATTTTCTACAGGAATATATAGGTGATGTAAGATGCATGTCTTTGAAAAATAAGATATATGCAATATCCTGAGTTATTTATAAAATTGAGATTGCCAACTGTATATGGTCTTGCGTATTTAATTTTATATAATGAAACATAGCTTTAAGGTTAGATCAACTTGGCTCTATGATAATCCTTTGATTTTCATTGGTGGAAAGAGCTGTACAGGTGAGTGGGATATCCTATTCAGCACTGCAACATCAAAGTGTCTTGACTAAAGTCTTCTGTTCTTATGATCTGAAGAGACAAACAACCCATCAACATTCACGGATTTTTGCATGAATGCTGACTAACAAAATGGCAAAATTTGGTATTTTTGTCTGTGGTCCTCTCTTCAGCTACACAAAACTTACTCCTTAAAATATGGACTTTGACAGTCAAACATGTGCATGTATTTTGGAGAATTTTACGTCTAGGATTTTATGTCACAAGTTACTCTTGCAGCCTCTTCATTTTGTAAAAGGCAGTAAATCCTACAAAACATCTACCTACTAATGGAATTAACTTGATCATCACATGAGATGTTTTTATCTCTAGCTGTTCAAATAGTGAAAATACTTTGTAGATAGTAACGTGCGCAGTGTGAATGCATCCAGCTTCCTGTTCCCCTCCTTTTGATGGCTTTCTGTTTAGCTCGATTCCATAGCCAGGTCCAAGGTGCCCAAGCAGAAACCCAGGCCCCTTTGCTCCTCCTGCCCCTTGGCAAGTATGGGTCAGCACGTCTGGCGGCTGTCACTTTTACAGGAAAAAGTTATATTTCTTTGCTTCATTACATCTGTCAGAACTCTAGGTCAAGCTGTATTTCTCTTTACTGAACCTCTGAACTCTTGAAATAAAGGGCCAAACCTTTCCCTAGCAATCAGAATCTTCCTCTTGCAGTGCTTGGTAACCACTGCCTCGCACAGTATTTCTAAAGAGCCACTTGACTGTGTCAATTTCTTTTCAAAAATTTAGACGACCCCACTGTTCACAGGTTAATACCTAACTTCTGGCCGTGGAGTGCATTTTCTTTTATGATCTGGAGATAGTCCCCTTTTTAGTAGGGGTAAGAACCTTTGTATGACTACAGCATTTGAAAGATGTAAATTGATAAAAATGACCAGACTAGAGTGCCTCATTTCTACTGGGACAATGACTGTTTTGGGGACAACCACTATTTTTGTGAAGTGAAGCAATAACATCTGAGAGCGCGTGTCTGCTGTGCATTTATGATTTCCATAATTCCCATTATCAAATAGGCAAGAGCAGCCCTGATCTTTATTTTCATACCTCTCCCTGTCTAACACTTTCCCTGCCTTTTTCCCTCATCTATATACAGATCACTTCGCACATGTCATTATGCCATTTGTCACGGTTCATTTTAGTTATTGTTTCTTCCTTAAATCAGTGGAAAGCATAACTTATTTATTACTGATGACTCCCAGGACTTAGGTCCATATGTATAAGAAGTATATTAACATTGGAAATAATAAAGTGTAAGAGTGCTAACAAAATATTTCATGGGTCCAAAGGACATCACCACATTATTCTTGAGCTCAGGGGGAAAAATAATTTCCAAACAGGAAATGAAGAGTGAGGTGTGGGCGAGCGGTCACTGAGCCAAGGACATTGTCTGCTTGGCAAACGGTGTGGTGTGCTGTGGGAGGGAAGGTTGTTGGCATTACTGAATGTTGTGGGACAGAGAAATGTGGGAATTAGAAAATCTCAGAAGGTAGACTAGGTTCAAATAGCTATTCATGCTCTAAAGGTCAGTGTAAGATTTTGTATTTTACTTTATACAGTGCAGGGCATCAGATTTTTTTTTTTTTTTTTTTTGGAACCAGGGCTAGAACTCAGGACCTTGAGCTTGCCAGGTAGGCACTGTGCCACTGAGCTATATCCCTGGCACACTCAGGATTTTTAAAAGTGGAATATTGATGCGATTTACTTTAAATCTGTTTACTTTCCAATATATAATCCTGTCGGCTCTATAGAGAATAGCTTGTGGGGAAAACAGACTGGAGAAAAGGACATCTGAAGAGGTTGGTGAAAATCCATAAGATGGTAGGAAAGAGGTACTGACTGGGAAGAGGAGGAGCTGGGAAAGCCACAGAGGATGGACAGGCAGCGCGGCAGCGGATGAGTTCAGCCACCTTCATGAAGCAGAGAACCTCTCCGTACAGAGCTCTCTGCTCCCCCACATGCCTGCTTCTACTTGTTCTTTAAACACAGCCTCACTTTGCTTCTAGAAGAGTTTTTTCCAGTCAACTTTATATTGTCAAGCAGGAGTAGTTTGGGAGGCCCTGTTGGAGTGTCTACAGCACTTCAGCAGTGCTCACGAAGACACACATGCCAGGGTGCACAGCTCTGCTGTCTTCATACAAGGATGCACACCTCATGAGTACAGTGCTGGAGGGGGCCTCTTGTAGTACTTCTTTTTGCAAAAAAAAAAACGCATTGTAGTTTATAATTCACATTTAACTAATAAATAAATTTAAAAGTAGGACCCACAAAATACTATAGTGTGAGATAACAGCTAATTCCTACAAATGAATGTTGAGCTCTCTAAAACCTTCCAGTTTTTAAAAAGAGAAAATAAATAAACAAACTTTCCAGCTTTGACTGACTTTTTCTGCTATTTTGCCTCCATAGTCTGAGGAAATGTTTTCATTCATGATTCATTCTACCAAGTAGATTAACTTCTGTCCAATCAGGCAAGTTCTGTTTAAATGTTATCAAAAAGCTGACATAGATTCTTGTCATAAATATTTAAATATAATTTCTCATATAAAATTTGTCCAACATTATTCTATGTGATGTAGTTGCACTGCGGGAGAGCTCACACAAAAGCTACAGGTTTTTAGTCAAATGATCTGCACCTGAGAATATAAAATCAGTGTGTAAGAGCACTCTTCATCTTATTACTATTTCAATAAAATTATGGAAAACTTGAAAAGACTTAGTAGATAAATTGCATTGTGTATATTTCAGCATATAAACTGATTTTAAAATAGCTATCCAGCAGGGAGGGAGCCCAGCTTGGCAGTACCACTGGAGCAGCCTTTCCAGCAGACCTCTTGACAGGTAAGTCCTGCACTGAAGCTCAGCCTGGCGAAACTTTCCAGGGGAAAGAGCCCAGCCTCTGGACGCCATTAGAGAGGCCATGCTCATGAGACTTTCCCTCAGAGAGGGAGCCCAGCTTGGTGGCGCCACTGGAACAGCCTTTCCAGTGGACCTCTTACTGGGCCCACACCAGAGCTCTGCCCAGCAAAACTTTCCAGGGAAAGGAGCACGGCCTGGGGATGCCATTGGAGCAGTCACACGCATGAAACTTAAATACAGGGAGGGAGCCTATATTGGCAGTGCCACTTGAGCAACCTTTCCAGTGGACCTCTTGCCGGTTAAGCCCTGAACCAGTGCTCTGCCCAGTGAGATAACATTCCTCCACTATCGCAGGTGTGCTCAGAGCCTGGCACCCCAGCAACTGCCTGGCATTCCTGGGCCCAGGGATTCATGGTCTGCTACCATCTTGGGATAAGTTTGATATCCAGGTAAACTAGGGTAACTGCAGTCCTCTGTGAGCTGCCTGGCTAGTTTGTAGCTCAACACTTTTCATCTGAAATCCAAAATGACAAGACAGAGCAGCAAAATGCAGTCTCAGTACTCAACCCCACCCAAAACAAGTCCAAAAAAGAATGATATAGGAGAAATAGAAAGCAACATACCTGCAGTATCTGAAACGATCACATCTGAAGTAAAGAAACAACTCCATCAGGCCATAGAAGAGATTAAAGCAGAGCTAATCTCTCAGACAAAGTATGAAGTGAAAATAATAATGGAAGAAATGCTCCACACATATAGAGAAGAAACAGATAAAAAAAAATACAAGAACATAGGGAAAAAATGGAAATGTTACGTGACCCATGTAGGAACAAATTAAAATGTATGAAACACACTCAAAGAGATTTCTAAGAAATGAAAATTTCCATTGAAAGCTTGTGAAACTGCTTGAATGAAACTGAAGTTATAATTTCAGATCCTGAAGACAGCATAGCAGCTAGTGACTATGAAAGGATCTCTTAAAGTCATCAAGTATCCAGGAAAAAATCAATCCAACAGCTGCAAGAAGAGGCAAAAATAAATAATATCCAAGTAATAGAAGTCAATGAAACAGCAGGAGGCAACACAAATGATATAAAAAGAATAATTTCAGAAATGATAGCAAAAATTCTCCCAAACACAGTAAAAGATACTGAAGTGCAGTTAAATGAGGCATGTAGAACTCTAACGAGCCATAACCCAAATAAAACCACCCCCAGACATATAATAGTCAAGATCCCAGACGTGCAGCAAAAGAACACAGTATTAAAACCAGCTAGAGAAAAGAAGCAGATCTCCTATAAAGGAAAGCCCATAAGAATCACAGCAGACTTAACAGAAACCATGAAATTGAGGAGAGCTTAGAGCAATATATTACAGATTCTGAGACAAAACAGCTTCCAACCCAGACTGATATATCCAGCAAAAATATCTTTCATATTCAGTGGAGAAATAAAATATTTCCATGACAAAGAACAACTGAAGAACTTCATAAGTGACAAACCAACATTTAAAAAAGTACTAAAAAATATTCTAGACAGAGAAAAAAGAAACCACAATCTCAAGAACAACAATAGAAAGGAACCCTCAAGCAGAACAAGCAAGTAAACGGACAGCAAAAGTAGGAAAGCAACAAAAAGTAAATAGCATGACAAGAATAAGCCAACATATAACCATTATAACCATTAATGTAAATGGACTCAATTCACCAGTCAAAAGAAACAGATTGGCAGAGTGGATTAAGAAACAAAATCCAATGATATGCTGTATACAGGAAATACATTTTACTCAAAAGGAAATCCACAGACTAAAAGTTAAAGGATGGAAAACAATTCTCCATGCAACAGGTTCCCAGAAAAAAGCAGGGGTAGCTATTATATTTGCAGACAATGTGAACTTCAAATTGAAAACAATCAGAAGAGACAAAGAAGCCCACTATATACTAGTTAGGGGACAGCTGCAAGAGGAAGAGATAACAGTCCTAAACATGTATGCACCAAATACTGGAGCCTCAAACTTTGTAAGTCAAATCTTAACAGACATGAAAAACCAAATAATTAATAACAATATTGTAAGAGGGAACATAAACACCCCTTTGATGCAAAGAGACAGGTCAACTGGACTAAAACTCAGCAAAGAATTAACAGACCTGAACCAAAGGTACAAACAAATGGACAGTATACAGTGTTTCACCCCACAACATTAGAATACACAATTTTCTCAGCTGCACATGGGTCTTTCTCTGAAATAGACCACATTCTAGCCCATACAGCATACCTATCTAAATGCAAAAGGACTGAAATTATCGATGCATATTATCTGACCACAGTGCAATGAAACTGGAAACTAATGGTAAAGGGAACTCCAAAAACCTCATAAACACTTGAAAATTAGACAACAACCTCCTGAACAACTAATGGGTCACACAAGAAATTAAAGAAGAAATTAAAAAATACCTACAAACAAATGAAAATGCAAATACAACATACCAGAATCTATGGGATGCAATGAAAGCAGTCCTCAGAGGGAAACTTATAGTGATGAACTCACATATGAAGAAAACAGAAAGAGAGCAAATAAATACCCTAGTGCTACACCTCAAACTTTAAGAAAAAGAACAAGCCAAACCAAAAGCCCAAAGAAGGGAGGAGATTATAAAACTCAGGGCAGAAATTAATGGAATTGAGATGAAGAAAATACTACAGAAAAAGTAAATGAAAGAGTTGGTGCTTTGAAAGAATACATAAAATGGATAAATCCCTAGCCAACCTTATAAAAAAAGAAAGGAAAGAACTCAAATTCATGCAATAAGGAATGAAAAGGATGAAATCACTACAGATCCCACAGAAATTCAAAAAATCATTAATACGTACTTTGAAAATCTTTTCTCACATAGGAAAGAAAACTCAGAAGAATTGGACACATTCCTAGAAATGTAAAAATGTACCAAAATTGAGTCAGGAAGATATAAAAATCTTGAACAACCCAGTATCAATTAATGAGATTGAGAAGGTCATTCAAAACTTACTGAGAAAGAAAAGCCCAGGCCCTAATGGATTCACAGCAGAATTCTATAAAACATTCAGAAAAGATTTAATGCCATCACTCCTCAAACTCGTCAATGAAACTGGAAAGGAAGCAATTCTCCCTAACTCATTTCTGGAGGCAAGTATTGTACTGATACCAAAACCAGAGAAGGACCCAACCAAGAAAGAGAATTATAGGCCAATCTCCCTAATGAACATAGATGCAAAGATACTCAACAAAATACTAGCAAATAGAATTCAGTGAATCATAAGGAAAATTATACATCATGACCACATTGGATTCATTCCAGGAATGCAGGGATGGTTCAGTATTTGCAGATCAATTAATGTAAAACATCATATTAACAGAGCGAAAGAGAAAACCCACACGATCATCTTAACAGTTGCGGAAAAAGCTTTCAATAAAGTCCAACATGCATTCATGTTAAAAACCCTAGAGAAAATAGAAATAGATGGCCTTTACCTCAATCTGATCAAAACCATCTATGACAAACCAACAGCCACCATCATACTAAATGGACAAAATCTGAAACTTTTACTTTAAACTCAGGAACGAGACAAGGACGTCCACTGTCACCACTCCTATTAAACACAGTTCTGGAAGCATTAGCCAGAGCAATTAGACAAGAGAGAGACATAAAAGGAATAAGGATAGAAAAGGAAGAAGTTAAACCATCACTATTTGCAGGTGACATGATAATTTACATGGAAGACCCCAAAAACTCTACAAGAAGACTCCTGGAATTGACAAATTCAGAAGAGCAGCTGCATACAAAGTCATCATCCAAAAATCAATAGCATTCCTATACACAAACAAAAAACAGACTGAGACAGAAATTAAGGAATCTATACCTTTCACAATAGCATCCAAGAAACTGAAATATTTAGGAATCAATCTAACAAAGGAAGTAAAAGACCTAGTCAATGAAAACTATAGTCCTTATAGAAAAAAAGGATCAATGAGGATTTCAATAAATGGAAAAAAAATTCCCTGCTCATGGTTAGGAAGAACCAACATCGTCAAAATGGCCATACTACCAAATTTGTTGTACTGATTCAATGCAGTTCCCATTAAACTACCATTAGCATACCTCATAGATCTAGAGAAAACATTCCTTAAATTCATCTGGAACCAGAAGAGACCCAGAATAGCAAAAGCAATTCTGGGACACAAGGACAAACCAGATGGAATCACAATCCCTGGCATGAAATTGTACTACAAAGCTACTGTGATAAAATCAACCTGGTACTGGGTAAAAACCAGACCTGAGAATCAATAGAACAGACTGGAAGATGCAGCCAAAACCACAAACACACTCAGACCCCTAATATTTGACAAAGGGGCCAAACAAGCTCACTGAAGAAAGATAGCCTCTTTGATAAACCGTGCTGGAAAAATTGGCTTGCCCTTGCCAAAGACTGAAAATAGACTCAAGTCTATCTCAAGTCAAAAGGGATCACAGATCTCAATATTAAAACAGAAACTCTAAATCTATTGGAAGGGAAAGTAGGTAAAAATCTTGAAGACATAGGAGTAGGCAGAGAGTTCATGAACGAAAATCAAACTGCAAAGGAAACACTTCAGAGAATCAATAACTGGGACCTCATCTTACTGAAAAGTTTTTGCACATCTAAAGAACTCACCAGCAGAGTACAAAGAAAACCTACAGATTGGGAAAAAATACTAACTGGCTGTCCCTTGGACAAAGGCCTTCTAACTAGAACATACAAAGAATTAAAAAGCACGAGCCTGTCCAAATTCAAATACCCAACCCACAAATGGGCATCTGAGATGAATACCCACTTCTCGGATGAAGAAATACATATGGCAAATAAATATATGAGAAAATGTTCTACTGCTTTAGTCATTGGGGAAATGCAAAAAAAAAAAAAACAACATTGGGATTTCATCTCACCCCAGTAAGATTGGCCAGCATTAAAAAATCATCCAATAACAAGTGCTGGTGAGGCTGTGGAAAATAGAAACTCATTCGCAGTGCTGAAGGGAATGCAGACTGGTGAAACCACTGTGGAGAGCGGTTTGGAGAATCCTCAGCAAACTAGGTCTAGAGGTCCCACTCAATCTACCTATTCCCCTTCTGTGTATTTTCCCAGAAGATCTGAAAACATCGTATCACTGCTATATATGTGCACCCATGTTTATAGCAGCACAATTTATAATAGCTAAATCATGGAAGCAACCCAAATGTCCATCCACAGAGGACTTCATAAAAAAAACCTGTGGCATTTTCATATAATGGAATATTACTCAACTATAAAGAAAGACAAATTTGAGGCTTTTATAGGCAAATGGTCACGATTAGACACCATACTCACAAGCAAAATAAATCAGAGTTACATATGCAAGCAACGTATTGTATCACTAGTGTAAGAACCTGAAAGTGGGAATATAAATTAGGAGGTATGAAGAGAATCTGCTCAAAATTAAAGAGCAAGTGGGATGAGGGGAAAGAGAAAAGGAAGAAAGGAACAAATTGTATGTATGTACGTATGTATATGTGGGATGGCTAACATGGTTCCATGTGGGAGACCACTGAGAGACCTGCGGTCTGCATCCATCTTGTACTGCTGAGAGACCTGCGGTCTGCATCCATTTTGTAAGCCACCAGCCATCTTGAAATTTTAGTTTCGGTTTCCATATATGGTCAACTTCCTGTAGTTATGTAACCTCTTCCATATATGGTCAACTTCCTGCAGTTATGTAACATCTTATGTAACATCTTCCATATATGGTTGACTTCCTATAATGATGTAATATCGTATGATGTCTGGACCTCCCTCCATTGCCTGGTTACCTATTGACGTCAATCCCCACTTTTGCACTGTATATAAACCCGAGACTTCTGCTCAATAAACGAGGCTTGATCAGAATCCTGTCTTGCCTCCATTTCTCATGTCGCTTGTCTCAGATTACCCCACTCCCCCTCTCTTTAGGAGCCTTCGTTGACTACCCGCGGGCCGGGACAGTTCCACTATTGGCTTATGTCACTTTATGGTAAGGAACAGTTAATGACTGGCTGTTTGATCAATCTTGTATGTCTGTATGTGTTTTCCTGAACATACACCTTGTAATACAACAACCATTGTTAATTTCCTGTCACTTTGTCTATAATTCAGTTTTGATTGTACTGTTCTTGTGCTACTTTGTGTCTCTTAATGTTTTCCTTTTTGTGTTTTTTTACTTTTAAAAATAAAAAATTATAAAAACTAAAATAAAATATCTATTTGATTGATTTTTATGAAATAATTTAGGTAACAGTTAAAAATTTTATCTAATAATTTAAATCAGATTTATTGTATGCCATAAGTAATAAGTCTATATGCACATACAATGTCATTCTCAGTTTTGGAGGGAAGATAAATTCACCATGGTTTTTCAAAAATATGATAGATATATTAAAAAATTAAACATTTTTGGCTGAAATTACTTTCCATGGTGCCAGAACCTCAAAGTTTTTGTTTCTCCACCTGCCTAGAATCTCACTCAAGTAATTGTGTTTAGAGCTATATGGTGATACTGGAAAGAAGCATGTTCTCTTTGGAGGAGAAATTACATCTGTGAAAGACAGACAGCCTGTGAAAACATTTCAGTGTGCAAACCATTACAGAAGAAATAATAAACCAAAAATTACATAGATTTCAAAGACTGTGGGATCTGATTCTCTTTAAGTTTCTCAGCTATCATTATCAGTTGATCCAGAATAAGATGACACTTTGAACATGGCAACTATAATTTATATAATCCATATTTACACAGCACGTTGAACCTGCTTACAAGTTGTCTTCTCCCCTTCAAAACCTTGCAAATTATACATCTGTCTTAAAAAAGAGTGGCATGTTAGGAGGTAAGGTCAGGTGTCGGCACTGTAATTTCTTCATCTTTTGCATGGCAGTCATTCGTCAGTCTGTCTGTGCCAATGGATACAAGGAGAACTGGAAAACTAAGGAACAAGAAATGGGAAATACAGGAGAGGTTTTTTAAACAGCATTAACACAGAAAAAACTCATTACAACTTCAGGAAAAATTCCCTTATGTATGAAAATAATCATAAAAAATAACTAAAAATGTGAAAGTGTTATTTAATGTATTTTATCAAGAATACAAACAATTACAATATTCTAGCATCTAACCAAATGTGAATAAAAAGTAATCTCAGATGTAAAATATAATAATCATTGGCTGATGTCAAAATCAGGCTTGGGCTGATGAATTGAGGATCTCAGTGCAAACTGACTTTCTCAGCCTCAGAAGAATAGAAAGGTTCTGGCCACCAGTGTTCAAGAGAGCCCTGTTATAGAGGCAAAATGGTCTTCCAGTGCAGCTATGTCAACGTCTGCTGACCTATTCCCTAGGGAAAGACAAATGTTGGAGAAAAGCATGACAATAAATGGGAAGGTTATTACAAACC
This sequence comes from Dinomys branickii, assembly GCA_004027595.1. NCBI lineage: Eukaryota > Metazoa > Chordata > Mammalia > Rodentia > Dinomyidae > Dinomys > Dinomys branickii. The sequence continues at coordinate 32,794 of PVLD010007004.1, forward strand.
CGTGCAGAATAGGTGGGGGACAACACCAAGAGAGGTCTTCCGCTGGGGGCTGCACTAGTTTTACTGACTGCTGTTATTCATACATATAAACAATTCTCCACCTTTCATAATGTATGGATAGGCTATGGCTTCTACTTCATTTTAAATCTATATGAAGTTGTAAATATTTTGCTTAACCCAATCTCTACTGTAGTTCATAGTATTAATTATATTTGTAAAAATAACACAAATTTTGCACAAGAAAAATAAATTGTTCAGATTGTATAGTGGGCATTTTAGTGATAAATAAGCAGAGATGTGAGAATCACACATCAGAGATGCCTGCCAAAGAATGCTGAAAGCCAAATGTAAGATTTAGCAATTACAAGTAAAAAAAACTTGCTATGTTCAAAGCATGCAATCATGTTAGAAGAAAACATGTGATTGACTATGTTCAAGGAAGTTGAAAGGGAAAAATTTGCTTCCTTAGCTTAATGGTTATAGGCTTTGTTTTTGAATTCATTAACTCCTATATTTTTCTCCTTTCATTTGAACACGTAGGTATCTAATATCTTAGTAGTCTTTATGAATTAATCATTAAATATTTATTAAAGCTCACTATGAAGTTTAGCATATACTTGCTTATTTATAATTTTAATTAAAAAGCTTACATTTTTCCAAACACTAATTAAATCAATTTTTAATCCATGTAACCAAATAAAATTTGTCTTAATGACAACGATCTGTGCTGCTCCATAGCTTAAATACCAGTCTGCAATTTGAAACATAAAAGATATTATAGTAATTCTTACCAATATTAAAACCATCACATGTCACTGTGCCTAGCCTGGTCTGTGTATGTTTTTCAATACTTAAGACAGTGCTATCTACAGGCAACATTTAAAGTCAAGCCAAGATGGGGATTCATCTTATTACCATACTACTTTAGCATTTTTCAGCAATAGAGATAATACTAACAGAGCCAGCACTGCAGATTTTCAGCTTTCTGTGACTTTCTGGCCTGTTACTATGATCTATGCATAGGTAATACTGGGCCCGTCTCACTGATAAATGGCAAATGCCTCAGTATGTTACACAATAGAAAAAGAAGTTCATAGATTCCTTACAGTATATTTATTTTAAATTAATATTCATTAGCATCTGAATCATTGGCACCATGAAAAAATAAACACCAAAGTCAGCTGCAAATAAATGCCATTATATCCTTATTAGCATATTCACGTTCACTAATGCAAAACAAAATAAAAAAATGATGAGAAATAGCCCAGGTTCTAAGCATTTTGTGCTGGATATTGTGCACATAAACAGCCTGGATTTTTATAGTGAGAAATAAGTTAGCTTGTGCAAATAAGATGTTGCTTCTAACCATAAATAGGAAATAAAATGTCTTTAGAAAGAAAATGGAAATGCAAAATTATTCTTGTTCAGGGTAGCAAAAGGGACTAGTAGTCAGTAATGTTGACATTATTGTAGGAATAGTAGTTTCTTGGTGTGGAAAACATCCTGGTCATCATCTTTTATTTCGATGAATGTCTTTGGAATATCTGAGTAGATAGAAGCAAATTTTAATTAACATATCAAAAGTCATACAGATGTACCTAACTTCGTTTTAATAGTCTATAGAATGTGCACATTTTTCTAGCAACTATTAGAAAACCAAACTGTGTGGTTATAAATTAGGAGAAATTCTAAAGTGGATAAAATTCCAAGTAAGAAAGACATTAAATGACTGAAAGATTCCAAAATCTACATATATGTTAGGTGATAAAGAAGGAAATTTGACAAAATAAAATGAGGTTGTTAATAGTTGTTAATCTTTAAATCCCTTTGAATAAAATCTTTGTTATTTCAATAATTTTTCAGGTCCACATCTTCAAATTTGGATATTAAGGATATTATCTCTTTATTAGGATTGTGAAAAATACAGGATTGTATATATTTAATAATTGGGCATCTTGCGCATCATACAGAATGCAGAATATACATAATAGATATCATTACTACTATTAGCAATTATAAATACCAGCAATAGTAGTGATAAGCATGTATTCAAATTTACATTTTCTTAGGTTTGGAATTATGTTTTAAAGTTTAACTTCAATTTTGGTGGTGATTCCTGACTTTTTTAACACTTCCCTTTCCCTATGCCCTTTGCCTCCACATTTGGACCGACCAGTGCAAAAACGTTTGCATATATGTGTGCCATCTGCATATATGTAGGCCATTCGTCACTGACAAGAAAGTTAAACCTCCCATGCATGGGAAGTTGGTTTTCTAGTACAACCTCCTTGCCGCTATAAAGATTCAACTTCCTCCTTAGATTTCCCCACATCTCTTGAATAAATAATCAACTATCTTTGAAAACGCATTCAAATGTGTGTAGACTGACATTAGCCTTGACATCAAAACAAAATTTTAGGTGGTGACTTATCTTGCTTCCTTTGATTAACCTAAAAGTAACTGGCATACTCAGCAGGAGGCCCTAACTGTGCCCCCCAGTCTTGGCATCTTTCTTCTTTTGCTCTTGGCTTCATACCTGGGTACAAATTAGTTCGCGCAGTGTGTGGCATGACATTTTCGTTTCCTGCTTAGTTTTTACTTCTTTGATGTGTGCTACCCTGTGTGCACTTGTCCAGTTCTACTGACTTTCTCTCGCATCTGTTCATCTCATTTGGTATTTTGGGACTAGAGTTCAGTATTGGCGTTCTCTTTAAGGAGCCTGGGCTCGTGTGCCTAAGCCACTACTGTCTGTGTGTCCAAATAATGGTGTCTATCAGAGGAAAGACGTGTGTGGCTGTGTGCCATTCAGCACAGGCCTCAGAGTTCTGAGGCAGAGGGTTGGCCAGAGGATTGCGAAATAAAGCTGAGGTCAGGTGTAGCCCTCTCTCTGGGAGCAAGGAAATGGAAATGCCCAAGCACCATACATTTGTTCTGTGACGCCGCTTTACCTAACTAGCTCACCTCTTCTGCCCGTGTTCCGGGGGCTGGGCCCCCGTTCCCCTGCGTTGCTCCCTGTGCTCAGCGTTCCGTGCTCCCTGCTCCACACAGGCGAACGATCACTAGCTCAGCTGCTCCTGACGACTGCACGGCTAACATTCATTACGTCACCTTTGGTGGTTTAAGAAATGGTCGGGATTGATAGAGCAGACTTCTGGGTGTGTCTGGGTGTGTCTGGAGGGAGTGACCTGGAGCACGTCAGGTTGTCACTCGCTCGTCTCTTTTTTTCTGGAGCTGTTTCCGGCTTTGCTTTACAGTAGCCATAAGCCAGGCAACTATGCTGAGCAAGACTTCTGTCCTGATGTGTCTGCCCGGGATCCTTTGACCATGAACTGAATCCCTTGAAACTGACCCCGGTTAAATCCCGGGTCTTCTCTCCATGCGTGGTGGAGCATCGCGGAAGCTAACCAATACAGTCGCTAGGTGTTTTTGTCTCAACCACACGAAGCCGTCCGCTCCATAAAGGGTAAATACTGATGCACCCTCTGCAAAGGAGTTTACAAGAGGGGCAGTCTTGGAAAAAGAAAGAGATTTACAGCAGGACAGAAAAAGGGAAGAGAACAAAGAAGGTGTCAGGAGGGGTATTAATGTTGGTACTTTAACAGTAAAGCGTGTACCTCTCCTCTGCCTTGCAATTCCTGCTGCCCGTCCTGCTACACAAAACGTCTGATCGTAAGAGTTATGGGGAAAATACCTGCAGATTTCCGCGGCACACAGAGCTAGAAGAACTGACCCCACATTGCTTGTCCAGACCTTGCTACCACCCAGGGAAGAGATACTCACCAGGGCCCAGCTTTTCTGTCCCTCATTTTTGAAAACTGCGGTAGAACCAACCCAGGACACAACCTGTAAGCAGCAACTGCAGAGGCGGTGGGTGGAGGTTTAGAATCTGTCCCTGAGAAACAGAAAGAGACCGTCCTTGTGATGCTAACTCTGAGATACAAGAGACTTTTGCACAGGTTTGCCAGAACTTTGGCAAAATCAATGTCATGCTCCACTTTAAAACTTAGGAGATGTTTTCATCTAAGGAATACAGGTGAGTAATGTGAAAGCAGAAGCCCAAAAAAGTTACTGTGGGCTACTATGAAATGCACAACATGAAAAACTGAAATTAGAACTGAAAGATCAACCACTCACAAAGATAGACAATTAAAAAAAAATTCACACATAAGCAGTAGCTTGTAGAGTTTCTAAGTAAACTACAAAATTTAGAAAAACATCCTGGATGGAGAACATTATGAATTTGATGGTTATTAAAAAGACTCAAAGTTAAGATGGGCCCTTATAAATGCTATAGTTATACATACACTGGAAGGCACTTTAATCCTAATTTAAGTCTGCAAGACCTATATTTGATAATGAATCTACTTTGGAGAGATCCCTTATTATTTTTTATTAGAACATGTTTGCAATATATAATCATTACATTTATCATGGGAAGCTGGTACATGCACCTAATGCACCTTAATTCCTATTTTCTCATCCCTTGTCCATTCCCTTCCTCCCCACTCCCTCCAACTCCTGGTGGCATTGACACAAGCTCTGTTTTCATAATTTTGCCCTCAGTTCTGTTTAGGATTTGCATCCCCTTTTCCTACCTTCCCTATCTCTCTTCCTCCAAGCGAAGATCTGCCACCCACTTATCTTTCTCCTCTCCCTCTCTCCCTCTGTCTCTATGTCTGTCTGTCTACCTATCTATCTATTTAGAGTCTCTGATATAAAATGAAACCATGTGAGATTTAAGCCTGTGTGTCTGACATATTTCACTTAATATTTTAAGATTATGCTCTCAAGTTGCCTCTATTTACATATGAATGTGTATTCTTACGATATAGATTGGTACTCTAGAGAAGAAAGCTTGATGTGTAGAGCTACACAGAGAAAACCCTCTTGAACTATCTTCTTTCCACCTATACAGTAATACAGAGGAAACAAGCTAAAATAGAGGTCCTGAGATTTGACAGCCAAAGGCTCTGTAATATGTCGTTATATTCTGGAAGGTGAACTAGCATAAAAGGAAAAGGAGTGAACCCACGTATAAAATTGTCTATATCACACCGTTAATTGATTTATGAACCATCTACCAAAGGTAAACCACCCATAACTGTGGCACTAGGGATTAAGTTGCTGACTTGAATTGTGAGAAGCACTCAGATCATAATAACATCATGTCCTCATCAAATTAGTAAGTCATTATGGAATCCACAGTGCATATGAAAGTGAGTGCTCAATATTTGCCCTTTCAAATGTTATCAGACACATTTTCTGTCCTAGTTACATTTCTCCCATTGCTAAGGCAAAGTACTCAATGCTCAAAATTAAGGAAGGAAAGGTTTATTTAGCTCACATTTTGTGAGATTTCAGTCCATAGTCAGTTGGCTGCAAAGCAGGGTGGTGTGGCAGAGGGGCAACACTTCAAGATGGCAGAAGACAGCAAAAGCTGCAAGAGCAAAAGGGAGCTAACAAGCTTCTTTTCCTCTCTTTGACTGCATGCAGGCTACCCACCCTGGGGTGGGTGTAGCTGTTATACCATCTCCATGCCCTCCTCTTGCACAGGCTGAGGATGTTTACAAAGTGAGGACGCTAGCCCCCTGCTGAATATCTTAATTAAACATCTAAACTTCTCAAATTGATGCAGTAAACAACATCCTAGAGGTAAGGGCATCCTCTACACCCCAGGGTGTAGAACTGCTGAGTTACTTAGTTAAGCTTCTAGACTTCTCAAGTTGACACCACGTATCAACCATTACATCTTCCTTCCTTTCCCCTGGGTGTTCATGGCATGAAAAAGATTCAACTTTATCTTTCTTCACAATTACAATTCTGCCGGGCTTTACAAACAAGACCGTGTTAGACAAGGCTTGCCAATGATTAAGTGCATTTAATATAATCCAATAGGCATTTTATTTTTCTGAACAGGCCAGTATAAAGAAAGCCACAGTCAGTCATGACAATGATCTCTTTGTCACTGACACATAATAGCTATTTGTTGAGGAAACATTCACAAATTCTAGTGCCTTTCTGCTGCTTTTCATTAGTTGAATACTTACTATGATAGATATACTAAACAAACTAGAAATTTGAGCTGCTATAAGGAATGTCCCATGGCCTAGATCTTTGCCAGCTATGGTAATAATTCCTTTTAACCAAGTAAATCCTCTTGTCTGAATTTTCAGAAGCTCTGGTTTGGGGGTCCTATAGTGGAGGCTTACCCAATTATATGATTCCAAATGGAACTCCCAGGCAGTGCTACAGCAAGGTATATAGGACACAAAGTCTCCTTTTTACCTGAGGATCCCAAGGTACAGAGTCCCATCCTGTATGTCAGTGACCACTTCAGGAAAGTCATGCATAATGATGGCATATGGGCAATTGATCACCCCATCCTAATACTGGTCCCCAAATTATGGTAATTAATACTGGCTTCCAAATTGTTATTCTTGAAGACTCCACAAAAATATATGGTCTATGTCTTGTAGAGAATGACCACACATAATATTAAAAAGAAGTCCACCTCACTCTGAATATTGGCACAATAATTTCTCTCTAGCCATGGCTCCTATTCCCTTTGGATTCTCATACTGAAACAAGTACTCCAATCCACCTTCTGGTCAACTGGAATGAAACTCGTGTTGACTCAAAAGTCTTTCCCTATGTAATGTCACAGCCGTTATGAAAAAGGTTATTGTAGAACTTAATATGTGGAACTCTATAGTGAACTATTTACTGTGTTTTAGTAAAATAACAGCAGCAACAACAACAAAACAACCACACCAGCATCCTTCAAGCTGGGTACAGAAACTGAGGTTCTTCTGTGCAGATAGAAATGTATACAGAGTACTAAACCCAACCTGGTTTCCCTGTTCATGCTACTTGCAGAAAGAGATAGTTTCCTCACGCTCAGGCCTTGCCAAGTGCCACGGTACTTGAGTAGGTCATCTTCCTCTGAAAACCTTGGTTACCTGGGAGGGCCCCTTGGGTCAACTGAGGAAACAGTAAAAGAGTGCATACAATTTGAGAACCTGTTGCTTTTCATTCTTGAGCTATATCATACTTGACAAAGGATGGAACCCAAAACTAAACACAACTGGTCAAACTCTGGAGGGTCTCCTCAAACTTAGATAATACTCTACCCAACAACTGGCCCATTAACACGTCTTCACAGAGCTCCAGGCTATTGTTCACGGTCAGCTATTTGACCTAGTGACAACAAAAGTAGTTCCAAATTTATGAAAGCCCCTTCGGGGGTAAAAAAAACATTGGATATTTCTTGAGTTAAATAGTAAAGGTTTAAATTATGGTAACAAATGTCACTGTTAGGTGTGCTGGGGCCATGTGTGGTCCTAACCACTTGAAGGCTGAGGTAGAAGGATGATTTGAGCCCAGTTATTAAGACTAGACTTAGCCACATACTGAGACACTGTCTTTTTAAAGAAAAGGATCAATAGTGTGTCCGCCCACACACAAGCACAGAAACTCACACTGCTGCGGCCCCATTTAATACCAAAGGTGATATAAGAACATACAGTTTTCTTGATTCCACATTTTATTCCCTAAGGGTAATTGGGAATTATTGATCATCTCAACTTTTTAGATTTTCTCAAATATAATCTTTTTTGTACAAGACGCTGTACCATTTATTTTTACTTTCATGCTAAGAAGCTTCTGCCCCTATATAACCCACACTAACCTTATTTTGAAATGAACTATATTCTTGCTAATTGCCTTTACTTTCTGACCACGTTTTTATTAGGTGCTATTTAGAAATCGTTAATGTTATATAGCAAAATAGAAAGGAAAGCCATTGAAGAAGTGTCCTAAATGCTATCTAATATAACTTAATATATAATTCAAACCAGCAGCACCTCTAATCCTCTAAATACAGGCAACTCTCTGTGGTAGTGTCTACTAGGTAGCAGGTCTTTGAAACAAAAGTATTAAAATGAAGTTGTCAGTTGACTGTGTACGTAGCATTTTGATGTGCTAAGCACCTTGATGATTTGGTATGAAAAGCACACGCTCTTGCTCAGATGACCTGGCAGCGAAAGCACAGGTTGCCAATGATAGCAGTTAGGCGTGTGAGCACGGGCCTTAAAAACACATGATTTCTGCTGGCTCATCTGAACTCTGAATTAATTGAGCAAATCTGTGTTTGAAAGGCTCTGTTCTCATCACTGATAGCCACACAGACACACGGTCCTCCAATTGGTACTTAGACCTTGCTTCAAGTTACTGAAACCTTGAGCATTTTTTAATCAGCTAAATATCAGAAGGAAGTTAGAACATGAATTCTGACTCTGCTCTACTCTTAGGCCTTGCTCTCTTTTTATCCTTGAGCCTTATCCTTGGGAAAGCAGGTAATAAACTCTGAATACAACCACCTTCAGCTTTGAAATAAACGGGACATTGAAAGTTCCTGTGGCTGGAAACTTTCTTCCACTCCTACAAATCTCAGAGTCGCCACAAAGGCTCAACCTGCAATCTCAGCCCAGGCCAAGCCAACCTCGGCCCACCTCTCCCTGCACGAGTGTGTGCAGAAGCCCACAGGGGTAAGAAATCGCTCTCAGATTCTCTTGGTGTGTCATCATGATGATCTCTACACCTAGTTTGAGACTACGACCACTCGAAGTCTGCTAAACAAAACATAGGTAAGTCCACTGAAGTTTGAAAAACATTAGTATTCATGGGAAACATAATTTAGCTTAGTAATTCCAAAAAATATTTCATAGAGCATGGTTTTAGGAAAATTATAGCACAAGCAGTTACTAAGTCAAATAGTTTTAGGAAGATAAGACTAAACATTAATTAAACATGGTCTATGAATTCTCATTTTCTGTGAACCTTTACTTTTACTCAGAAATTGTGAATAGGCTTGAGTAATGAAGACTTTACAAGTATATTTCTTATAAATTTGGGACTAATGTTCAACTTCAGTTTGCTGTCACTTCAGGCGGTCATCGAAATACCTATTTTGATTGCTAGCAGCTGTGTTTTGCCATATATATATATATATGTGTGTGTGTGTGTGTGTGTGTACTATACAGATATTTACTCATACAAATATTCATCTATATTATACATGTGATATATATAAAATATATACATATTCTGTATACATACATGGGACAAAAATACAATATTTCATGCACATGAATGAAACTATGAGTAAAACATATCGACACAATATATATCATGGACCACATAATTTGAAGCTGTGTCATTACTTATATATAAATATGCATAGTATATATTGTGGATAAACCCACACACACATGCACACACGCACATATACACACCTGTTGCATCCAACTCTATCTAGTGAAGCATGAGCTCAACTCTATTTTACCAAAGATATTTTAAGGAATACTGCATTTATGATTATTCACCTTATGCATTAATATTTTCCACAAACACAAAGGCTCCAGTTGTCAGATAATTACCCTCCCTTTGAATGGAAACGCTCCACTGGACGGTTTCCACCCACTGTCACTTCCTTCCTTAGTGCCACACAGTGGCTCTTTCCCTAACAGCCTTCCCGGTGTGTCTGTAACCAGTACCTTACACCAGCCAAGAGACACAGAGTCCTCCATGATCACAGTGTCCAGCCTAATAATGCAAGGAGGATTCTAATGAATAGAAACACTTCATTACATTACAGACCTTGAGAGGTTTTGAAACATGCAATCCACTGCAGAAACTCAGATCCAACAGGTGTCATTTTTCTCCTTTATGATCTCATAACGTCTGATCCAGACACATGATACAGGTGAGAAGAGCCATTTGCTTTGCTGCGTAAGGCTTGCTCTGCTTTCTCCATCATGGCTTTATTATGTTTCCCTTAGTTTTCTTCTCAGTAAGGAATGAGTTTCCACAGTTACCCTGTTCAGCACGCTCTATTGTATGTCGAGGAAACCTAAACTTCATTTTCCAGAATCTTGGCCCTCAGATTCACTGGTTAATCAAATTTTTGAAAACTGAAGAGAGAAATCTTTAAAAGCTAATATTCTCTGACGGCAGATACACATGGAGAGTTTGGAACTTCTGTGGCAGTTTCCCTTGCTTTGGAGTCTTATTGAGAAATATCTGCTGCAAGCAGGCAGTTGAAATCACATCACTCTGATCAGGCAGTACAGACAATCTTCTGATTTCCGGGCATTTTCATGAGAAGTAAGCACTTTGAGGATCTCGGCCTCTAGTTTTATTGGCTGCAAAATTTTGTAATATACCCACCTCAGTATTTCCTGAAAGCAGCCTGCAGTTCTTTTCCCTTTCAGTTGTTCCCGTTTGTATAAATCTTTAATTTTTAATAATAAAATTTATACTTCAGGTATCTTAATTTTTATTATTACTTTATTTCTATTATTACTTGTTTTAAAATCATAATTACTATTCATATTGGAAACCTTCACCGTTGAGCAAATTCGAGGAGGGGTGCAGTGTCACAGAGCTCGATTCCTCTCAAGAACTGAACAGCCTACAAGAGCTCTTCTAATTGTAAAGTTGTGTAACACATGATTTATCTTATTACTGGACAGGTAAGATAAGTGTACTACTAATTTCTATTAGTTCACTGAAAGGAACCCTTGTGCTTGCATGGTTTGATCAATTTTGCATGCCTGTACCTGGTAATCTGAGCAACTACTTTGCAGATAGCAATATGCAGTATAATAACCATTGTTAATTTCCTACTCTCTTGTTTGGAAATTGTGTGTCATTTTTATTGTTTGTTTTCTCCTTAAAATAAGAAAAATATCAGTGATTACTTAGTTGTGAGATACAATGGACTTCCCAGGCTGAATACTTTCTAATCGTCTAAGGTATTTTCAGACAAGATCATGCTTTTGAAACTCACTGCTCCCCATTTTATCCTACAGTCATGCTCCCGCTTTGGCACCTGCCTATTTAACAGTGCTTCTCACCCACGGGATGGCTTCTCAAGTGTAGGGTTACCTGTCTGTCTGTCTGTCTATCACCTATTTAATTATCTATCGATTATCTATGTATCTATGTATCTATCATCTATCTTCTACCTAACCTATGTATTTCCCAAAAACAATACTTATTTTTAGTATTTTTTCTCTATTATAGAGGTTTATTACAAATTTAGGTGAAACTCTTTTAGAATATCTCAGCTGATCTTACACATTGCATTATTCACTTGCTGAAACAAAGTCCTCAAGTTACACAATTTGAAGGAGAACAGGTATATTTGGCTTACAGAGTCACAGGTTTTAGTCTCTGATAGGCTGACTCCAAGAGGGAAACTGCACGGTGCGAAGATGTGACACCAGAGAGCTGCTCACCGCTGCAGCCAGAAATCAGACAGTCAGAGACTGAGAGAGAGAGAGGTTCTTTCCAGATGTACAACTGCAGGGCCGCACCTCCTCCAGCTAGCCCTCACCAGCTATGAATTCGCTGACTGCAGATGAGCCAGGCATCCCAACCACTTCACTACCTCTGAACATTAAGACGCTTGGAAGATATTTCATGTTTAGTCCATAACAGACATAGTTTAAAAAGAAACAGCATGGACGTTTATTAAAAATGAAAATAGTTTTACCTCAAACGTTTTCCACCGTATGATCTCAGATAAACTGTGTTTTCATTGTGAAAGAAGTAGGAACACTGTCCAGTTAATGAACAATGTATGAGTAAATAAAAACAACGTATGTTACAGTATTACAGGAATTTCTAACACAAAAAGCATTTTAAAATATGTGCCCTCTTATATTTAATAGCGTTAAATGATTATATTGTTAGAGCATTTTGAATATTTTGAGTATTTTGAATATTTTGAGTAGTTCAGTATTTTGAATATTATATTTAAAGTAAAGAATAAAATATCTTCTACAAAGAACGCCACTTTGTGACTACTTTTTATAGATCACATCTTCTAAAAGTCTCTGTGTTCCCGTTGGCTTGTGATATGTAGAAGGGTGTGCACATGCATGTGGTGATAACCCTGTAGCTCTGTTCAGAAGGTTGCAGTGTGCTTTAACTCTTCATGGTTAGTTGTGTAATCACCAAAAATACCATCTCTGAGATTCAAATGCCCTATCTTTCACTGTAGTTCATTATATATTTGGCAGAAGTCATAAAAAGCAGTTGCAGATTTTTCTTGCCTGTCATAAACTATCATAAACATTTTTATTCAAATAACTGGACTTCTCCTTTAGATTTGGGATTTTATAAAGTAATAAGACTTTTGAAACCTCTTTTGTCAATATGAACAATAATTTTGAGTAATAATTTTATATGTATTCTTTATAAAGCTTAAATTCCTCAAAATCATGGCAAATGTTCACCTAGCGTCACAATTTGGTTTAGCTATATCCTAAATATTTTAAATTAACTGGTATAAGCATAACAAAAGAAAATTATTTTGAAATAACAAAAACAATTTGATTGCTCTATTGACCCATCTACATCATTATTGTATGGGTGGCTTAATTGTAAAGATAAAATCTCACAAATACTATGTTTAGATACACAACATTGCAACAATAACTCTATGTAATTGGTATCTTTGTCACTTATGAGAATCTATTTAATTTCAACCTAATGGTGTAATCAACTCAGATAATGATACAGCAGATGCATAAATGAACCTGAGATGAATAAGTGATGAAATTATGAAAAATTGCTATTGAGTCAGCGTTGTTGGTTAATTTTTTAATGTACACCTGTGCCTGCAGGATACCAAACTGAAGATTATTTAAGTGTGGTTGAGAGTATTATGCCTGTTCCTTAACTAGATATTTTCAGGTAGACAGAATATTTTCTAGGATGTAAAGATCTATAGGATTTGAATATTTGTAAGAATCTATTCAGTACAGAGGTGGAGCAGACAGTGCTTGACATATTTTTCCCTTCTCCTTACTGTGGCCCTGCATCCCAGGTCATTTTACTTGGGTCTGATGGGTAATGTTATCATGGTCGGGAAGGAAATAACGTGCACGGTTTCTGGCGTCAGGCCCTTAAATCAATCAATGCCTGCTCCTTCCTGCAGTGAACATGGAGTCTTCAAGTTGATATAACAATATGATAACATCAATAATTGCGGAATCCTGGATCCTGACTGATTATAGGTCTCTGCTGACCCACATTGGAATCTGAGAAAATTTGAAACAAATTACTGTTAAGTCCCTGTTGTAGAATTTTTCACTTTGTGACCATTTATATGTATTTTTCTGAATAGATATAATTGCAATTAGGTGAAAACACATTGTTAAAATCTAATGCACACACTCAAGGAAACAGATGGAAAAATCCTGTTACTGACTATGATCTTAAGGAACTAAAAGAAGTCAGAAGCAAAAATAACAATATGAAAACTTTGTAGCACAGGTTGGACATATACAGAGCTTTTGCTTATATTACAGGAAAGTGTAGTATTTATGCTTTACTAGATATTAAAGATGGCAATTTATTTTTTGAAAGATGGCAATTTAAAGAGCGAGAAATCTGGAAAGTAGTTTCCCAAGACTCCACTGAGTCTTAATTGTTATTTTAATGATTTTTGTGAAAAAGCAAAATTAAAAATAGGCAGTTTATGAGGCAGAATCCAAGATAATCTAGAATTACTTTCAGTTTTGTTGGAACTGTAGGATCTCAATGACAAAAATCCATAACATTGTTAAGAACTGGTGCAGTGAATATACATTACTGGTTATTTTAGTAGAATGAGTACATGGCCCTGAAGTTGTGCCGTGTATCAGCTCAGCACACTGACTCCACTTACATTTTACAAGCTCTTGTTAAAAAGTAGTATTGAAGAAAATGTATCTGCTTGGTGAAAAACTAATTATTTAATTGGTCTAATTCTTCATCAAAACAGGATTTTATCTCCTAAGTTTGCATTCTTTCCTATTTTCTTTCTTCTCTTATCTGAATGACCCATCTTCATTAGCAAACTCAGGGTCTGTGCTAATGATTTTAAAGCCCCTTGTTTGCAAACTACATCTAACTAGAAATCAAGACTCATTCTCTTTCAGTCACCTCCTGGTGACTCAATCTATTAGATTGAGTCATTGGACGTCAAATCAAACTCAATCTCCAGGTCACATAGATCTATTATAAGAAAACTCTTTAAAAGTGATATAGGTCATAAGCTCGATCTGTTAGCCTTTGAATATTTCCAATAGAATTCTCACAAACAACTTCACAATCTAGTCAAGATCTTTGGCACTATCATCTTCTAGCATATACTTTTTAAAAAAGCATTTCTCAGCTTCTAGCAAGCATAAGCACTGTTTATATACGGCACCTAAACGCCAAATAGGAACTATTTCACAAAGTATCACTGTCACAGTGACTAAAAGCTCAGATTTAAGTTTTTTAATGTGACAACTGTAAACCAGTTTAAGAACTTGGCTTGAAAAGAGATATATAAAAATTTGAAAATTAACAAACAACCTAAGTAATACAATGCTCATTATTATGTTTGTTATAATGTATTTCTGCTTTTTCAATGGTATAAAAAATAAAGTTAGGGTAATGTATAAAATATAAACAGTCAATGAAAATAATAATAAGCATGCAGCAAATGTGGTAACTTTTGTGAAATGGAACTAAGGAAAAGAAAACAAAATATATTTTCTAGCTCTAAATTATTGTAAATTTATTCATACCACAAACATCCGTTGTACCTTGGATCCTAATAAATACCTTTTTATTATAAGATATTTACTCTTTATAAGACATATACTCATTTTCTATGACATTCTGTATTATAGGCTCATGTTATTAGAAAGTTTTTCTCTTTAAAATTATATATAATATTATTATATTTGAGATTTCTTTTGAATTTTATAACACTGACAGAACTTTTCCAATAAAGACAATTATACAACAAATATCATTTTATATACTTAACTATAGTAGTCTAGTGTTAAAATTACAGTAAGCTCTTTGCCTATATTCTAGCTATATGTATTTTGGATACTTAATAATAGATAATGGGATAAACGTAACATCCTTTGGGGTGGGACTGTCAGTCTTTCTTCACTGTTGTATTGCCTGTACATCGATAGTGTTAGGAAATGTGTCTGGATGTCCTCCCCAGGCCTGCTGCAGTCATGAGGCGGCTTCTGGAGTTGATGATTGATTCATGGTCCAGTGTTGGGACTATGGATGTGAGTGCTACACCTGCTGTGGAGTGGGTAGATTGCGTACAATGTAAGAGAGGGAAAGAGGCTGCTTGCCTCTGCTCCTTCCTTTTGCTCTTGCTGTTTTGCTGTCTTCTGGTGCCATGAGCTGTTGCCCTCTGCCCTGGGCCACTCTGCCTGGGAGCCAGCCGAGTATGGACTGAAACCTCCACAGACTGAGCTAAATAAACCTTTCTTTCCTCTTTCTTTTCCTTAGAAACAAGAGAAAAGTAACCAAGACAGGTAGGTGTCTGGCATTTAGTGGAAATTCTTAAAGGTTAGCTTGTGAATGTGTGAATGAAAGTTATGGGACTGATCTAAAACCTACCTGAATGATCTCATGTGTGCAGAGGTGGGGCTTCTGGGAGTTGATAGGGTCTTAGGGATGCTAAACCCAGCATTGGCTTAATCCGCTGATGAGTGCAAAGCTGAGTGTGGTGTTAGGAGGTGGGGCCCAGTCTGAGCAGGTGGGTTCCCGGGACATGTGTGTCTAGGGTACATAGTACCTGCATCTGTGACTCTTTGTGATCTCTGTGCTTTCTGCCTGCAATGGGTCCATCAGCTTCTTCCACCATAACATTTCTGAGTTGAAGGCACCCAACAATGGACTGCACGCTCTGAAACTGTGAAGCAAAATAAAAGACTCTTTTTAAATTGTGTGAGATATTTTGCTTTCTAGATAAGATGTAACTAACACAGTGAAAAAGCACCATTTTCACTGCATCATGTGTAATGATTATTTTGAAGGAAAATATACTTCTAATGAAAAGTATAAATTACTATAGTTTCTAGGAGAGATTATGCATAAAATTGTGAAGTAAGAACTTGTCTGTTATGATGCTCTCTGTAAAAAGAGTGAAAAAGACTGCAACACTTACTTATTTAACTTGCCATATTTGAGAAGTCAGCTATGAAACATATACATGGCTGAAATCCACTCAAGAGGAAGGAATTTTTAATCAGGAAAATTAATTTGGCTTACTCAGATTAATTTCTGGTAACAAGTATTTGTAGGTAGACAAGTAACAACCTATGAAACCACTTTCTCACTTATCTTCCACTGATTTAAGCTAGAAAAGGAAAACACAAATCTTCAATCCCTTTGGGGCTGGGACACCCATATGACTCTGTTGTGCATAAGTGAACGAGTACAATGGTCACACCCATCTTCTCCCCCGGGAGCGTCAGTTCGTCTATGCTTCTGAAATGCGAGCAGAGCATGTGGCAGGTACATGCAGACTCCAACCTTGCCCACGGCTTCAAACACAAGTAGGTGAAGGAGACAGAGGACAAAGGTGGAGGGTGAGTCCACGCGCTGTCTTTTGAAGCTATTATAATCATCCCTCAGGCTTATTATGTGAAAAAATACAATTGCTATCAATATAAATGTGATATGTTGGGTTTTCTATAATTTTTAGCTTAATGCCGATCTAAATAATTTATTCTCTTTTCCACACGAGCATATCAATGTTTTCTTTTTATGCCATTTAATTTTATTAGCTATACTCACAAAGTGAAAACTACCTTCACATACCTTTGTATCAAAGGTATATAAAATTTCTAAATAAGTTGTTTCATTTATGGTGCAAAACTATGTTTAGAATATTTAAATAATAGTACCATTCTTAACCCACTAGAATGATCTGTTTCTCTCAATTTTCCACTTTAAATATAAGAAATAAGAAACACCCAACTTTCTTCAGTACCACAAGAAAGGAACTCAGCTTTACATTAGGAAAAACTGATTGTTTAACAGGCACGTATGACCTTTGTAATAAACAACGATGATTGTTCATATGTGCCAGACACTAAGAGATGCCCCTTAGAGAACAATAGCTGTCTTCTTAATTCTCATGAAAGTTGAGGTAAATTTTGATCCTGTGACCTGGTCCTAGAACTGACAGAAAGAGCCCATACATTAATGTTTGTTCTGCTCATAACCAGCCTTCACTTATAAATGTAATATAATTCGCTTAAACCAATTACTTGAAAACATAAAACAATATTTTGTGTTTTAAAAATTTGAAATGATGAAATATTTATTTAAAAAATAGTAACTTCCCCTAGATGTCTGTAGACTGTTAAACTAAAAGTGGAGAAAATTTCTTTCTGTTCTTTACTATTACACTTACCTCACAAAGAAATACTACCTGTTCTTTAAACTAACTCCTCCAAACAGAAACACACATAAACAATGATGTCAAATACATTTCTGCTCAAATTTTCAGGCTCTAAAAATGGACATGTGTCTTAAGCATTCCTGCCCTTCATTGACCCTTACAAGCATAACAAAAAATCTTTTATGTTATAATATACATGTACATATACATATATATATTTTGAAGTATATATGTTGCACACAGTAAGTGCATATAATTTTATTTTTCAATTGAAATATTAAAAACTAGTCAAATAGAAAATGTTTACCGCACCTAGGTAATATCCAACAGACCATTTTTGGAAAAGAAAGTTTAGTTGCAAGCTAATTAAAGTCCTTTTTATTACATGAGAGAACCTAATGTTATCATATCATAAACAGATTTTGTTTGTTTCCTGCTAGATAAAATTCATTCTCTCTTTATGTCTCCAGGTACCTAGGTCTCTGGTCTCTGTCTCTCTGTCTCTGTTTCTCTCTTGGCCTCTCTCTGTCTGTGTATCTCTGTCTTTCTGTCATACCCCATTTCATTTTGGTCACTGCTTCATATTTGTATATTGGCTTATCAGTTCACTATCGAGCTTTGTAAGGTTGATCACTTATCAAACGAGATGATATGTGGTAATAATCTATGTCAGACGGGAGGGAAACACACACGGGTTTATTTGCCGATGCTCATACTCATGAAGCCTGCAACCAGGAGGGAAAAAGGCTCTTATGTTGTTTTTGCGGCCTTGATTTTTAGCATGGCTTTTCAAACTTCCTTTTTCTCAATGTGTTTTTCCAGTTTGCCTGAGTTGACATCTCAGTTCAGCAAACTTCCAGAGCTGCCCCCACCCCAACCTTGGGCAGGCTTCCTGCCTGCTAGTATAGGCATACAGGCTCTCCGTGAGGGATTCTTGCCTTACCTTTCTCTGTTCCAGTGCCCTGGCCAGTGTCTGTGCCACCTCCTGAGGTAGTTCTTTAACTTCTGCGTCTGCTGCAGCCTCTGCCCTGTTCTGCCCCCACGATAAAGTGGGGAGGATGAGTGCAATGTAAGGAACTGGATGTTCCGAGCAGTTCTGATGCTTCAGAAAATTGACTTTTGGTAAATTGACGTTTAGTAAATTGATTTTCAGAGATCGATTTTGGGAGGATTGAGTTAGAACCCTGACAGACGTTCAACTTTCTGATGCTAGTGATGGTCGCTGATCCAGGGATAAGTGTTACATCTGAAACGCTCTAGTTTCTCCATTAACCTCCTGAACCCGTTCTTGCTATGAACTCTGAAATCACACCTACTTGGGGAACCAATAAGGTGGACCGTGAACTGACTGAGCCCTCATATTTTTACCAATATTCTCTGCCTTGTCATGATTTCATAGACCAAAATTTCTAAATCTCATATGGTTGAAAGTCAATCAGACACCCAAATGGCTTTCTTGGATAATGTCATACCCTTTGGGTAAAGTACTTTCTCTTCAACTAAAACCTATGAGTTTATGAGGTTTACCAGGACATGATGGATATCAGAAAGTTTAAGAGCTTACTATTCTAATAACAGACTGCTTAAAATTGTCCAAATAGTTTTCAAAAATTCCAGAGAATATGTAACGGATTTCACTCTACAGGACAGATGGTTATTTTATCATTTCTCTACTGAAATTAGGTGGTTGCAGATGATGTGAAGGTGACGATGACGGTGATAATAGAAGAATTGCATGCCAGCAACGTAATTTATGTATGTGTCAGATGTAGGACTTGATTCCGATTCATCCCTATATCATGATGCCACCAATCTTTATAGCAATAAAAATCAGTTTTGAAGCTGTTATTTAATGCCAAATAGCTGCAACCTTAGCTTCTCTATCATCCTGTCTAAGGTCAAATGTGCAGCTATTAAGACAAAAACAGAAAGAAAAGTATGAGTAATGTGTGTAGCTAGACTAAAATATATTTACAAAGTTTAAGCAAAGTAAGTAGTAGTTGACCTCTGAATATCGTAGAGAAATTAGCTGTCATGTACAGAATCTAGTAACTTATAAAAGCCTCAAACAAGATTCAAGGCAAAGTGACAAAATCTGCTCTTCTCTCCTCAGCATGCTTTCCACTCCCTCTGCTTCCAAGAGAGGCAGGGGAACTTGTGGGACACTGGTCTGATCACAGAGTCCAAGGATGTGTCCTGAAACAATGTGATCAAAAGCAAGGTCTTCCACTGCTTTACAGAATTTCAGCAAGTCAATTTCTTTCAAGCACTGAGATCCCAGAGCAAATTTGAGCCAAGGTCCAACACGCTAAGAAAAGTAAAGTGATAATGAGTGCCTTTGATATCCCCTGTGTCTTTTTTCTAAGTACTATTAGTCCAGAACAAGAGCTTGACAGAGATTTGTGGCTGTAAATTTAAAATTTCTTTGAGAATAGCAGACATCATGATGCTCATGTTCTTAAATATGACTATTATTTGACCAAAAGTATAATTTTGAAGTGTTCACCAAAGGAAAGCAGAAACAGTTGAAATAAGACAGCAAGCCTCAATCCTCTAATAAAGTGACCTCCAAGGTACCTCTTGTCAAATGATGGCAATGTGGTGAAAGGTGCATCACCTATATTCCATGTATTCCTCTTTCTCCAGCAAATTAATTCCTTCAATGTTAGAAATTCATAGGATTCCTGAAGAACTTTTCAGTAACGTGTTTTCTAGAAAACAGACAAAAGTACACCAGAATCCAGTTATACTTCTTCAAGTTTGTGCTGTGAATTAATTGGATATTTAGCAAATGTTGATGCTATTGCTCTGTGCACCTTTATATTCTGCTATCCACTGCACCACACCATCTTCACACCCAGCCGAGGGCAGAGCTCTGATCCTGAAAACGTCACAGTCACCAGGCAGACAAGAAGCAATTCCGCAGCTTCATCTTAGAAAAATTTGTAGCCTGGATTTTTTCTGAAAAATAATTTCATAGAAGCAAAAGGAAAAGAAAACAAAAGAGAAACAGGTCATAATAACAAAATGTACATTTGGTTTACACACAGAGCCTCTCCCTCTCACAAGCCTCTGAGCCCCTTTTCAGTTTCTCATTCTGCTTGAACTTGTCAGTTCTGTTTGCAAGAAGACAAATCTCACATGGGCACAAATTTGTTAGAAGGCTTCTTTTATTGACCACAGTGTTTGATTCTCTGGATACTTTGTAGTCAATTCTATGAGTCAAACAGGATTGCACTTAGACCGTCTTGCTCTTACTATTCTGGCAAAGGAAAAGGGTTTGATGTGTCTCGTCTTGTTTGAAACAAATATGAAAAAATACACAGGAATAGTTTCATAGTTTAGGAAAGACACCTTTCTTAAACTTACTTTAAACACATTACAGAAACTTATATGTCCAGATCTGTTACCCAAGTATCACATAATGATTTTAAAAGATGTATGAAATAAAATAAATTTAGAAGACAGAAATAATTTCAAATACAGAGATAGATTATTAGTATTAATTAAGGAAAAAATTCCTCTTTAGAAACCTCTCAGTATTAGCATAAGAAAAAATTTGAGTCCATCACTCAGTGGGTTTTTAATTCTGAGGCACACTATATTTACATGTTGAAATATCACATTGAACTCAATATGTATACAATTAATACATTTTTATAATATATATGCATGTATATATACATGTGATGGAACTATTTCATTCTGTATAACAATATAGCCTTTAAAGCTAACAGAAAAATATAAAATTGATGTATATTCTAAGTTATCTTTCTGGTACCTTAAACACATACAGAAATGTAACCCAGAAACACAAAACACATTACCAATCATCACCAATTATAATTATAGTAAAATTAACAGCAAAATTAAAAAGGTGAAATAAATTTGCCTATAATGCACAGGTAAAAATTTAAGATGTAAAATATTAAAATTATCAGTTAAAACAACCATATCAAAATATGACAGGTGTATAAATGAAGCAATCTGCAAAATTTTTTGATGAAAATTTGAAAAATAGTTACTAAAATTATAGCAATTTAGAAAGAATAAAAAGAAAACATATGTTTGTAATGATGTGGAGAATCAGTTACCATTAGGTCTATCAACAATGTAAAAGACTAATATAAGAGACATTTTTATAATAGTAGATGTAAAAGAGTGTCATCATAGTTCAATTTTACAAAGAAAAATTAAAGATAATTTAATGGTCCTCCAACTAGAAAAAATATATTCTGATATCAACCATTAATATGTTTATACTTTTACTAATAATAAATTCACAATACATTATGTACAGTATACACTACATAAAATGGTAAATATTGTAGTCCCCTATGTCTTAGTTATTTTTCTCTCATTGCTAAGGCAAAACACCCAACACCCAGAAGTTCAGAGAGGAAAGGTTTATTTAGCTCACAGTCTGTGGAGGTTTCAGTCAGTAGTCGGCTGGTTCCAGAGCAGCTTGGCACATAGAGAGGGGCAACGGCTCACGGTGGCAGAAAAGAGCAAAAGCAGCAAGCAGGGAAGACTCGCCTCTTTCTGTACTTTATGTTTTTATCTAGACTGCTGGGATTAGGGTAGCGCCAAGTGAATCAGTGGATTTAGCAATTAAATTACACAGCTCTCATCCTGGCATCACACGCTCTAGATTCAGCCACCTCTGAAGAAGCCCCATGACCACAGGTGGCTTGGGGGTACATGCAGACACAAACCCTAACAGCTTATGTTTCAGTATCATATAAACAGGAAATATAGATTGATCACGTCTCTATTTAACAATCTGTGGACTGTGCAACTGAATATATTTTTAAAATAGTCTGTAAGGCAATAACTGACATTTTTATTTTTACTCCTTTGCAGTTTCTCGGGGCTGGGGATATAGCTCAGTGGCGCAGTGCCTGCCTGGCAAGTGTGAGATCCTGAGTTCCATTTCCAGTTCCAAAAAAAAGAAATCCTGCCCCTTTGCAATTTATTGAATTGTACATAGTAAAACTTCTTACAGTGAAATACATTCTGTACATTTTATATATTATTTTTAAAAGAAAGACATTTAATATACCTCACTAAATGCTACAAATTTCTGTAACATGGTATACCATTCTTACTGAAAAATATGCTCACAGGTTACAAAACTAACAATTATTTATTTGAAATATATTATGATATTTGCCCTTTTTTTTTTTTTGTATTTTTGAGACAGGGTTTCGCAGGGTTTTTTTTGTATTTTTGAGACAGGGTTTCGCAGTTCAGGCTGGCCTTGAGCTCACTTTGTAGCCCATGCTGGTCTCAAACTCATAATGATCCTCCTGCCTCAGCCTCCTGAGCACTGGAATTACAGGCGTGCGCCACCGTGCCCAGCAATATTTGCTCTTCTGTTGCAGCAAAAATATGAGGTTTCTATGGTTTTTTTTTTTTCTTTGGCGGTACTGGGGATTGAACTCAGGACCCTGCACCTGCTAGGCAGGCACTTATTCCACTGAGCTATATCCCCAGCCCCCTATGAGGTTTCTATGGATGTATAATCCTTTCCAGTGAATTTACAATAGGTGAAGTGTGTTACAATACATAAATTTAATTCTGCAATAAATATAATTACTATCTACAGCATTCATTTTCTTTTTTAAATTTTTTTTTAGTTTAAAGACAAAAGAATGGAGACATATAAACCAGAATAACACATAAACAATGCAGGAAATACAAAATTATATAGAATATAGTAGGGAATTAACACTGGATGCTGTGTTACATAATGCTATCTTCAAATTAGTTAACACATAAATATTAAAGGAAATACCAAATTATAGAGAAGATAGTGGGGAATTAGTGCTGGATGCTGTACTACATAAAGTTATCTTCACATCTGTTAACACAAAAACAATAAAGGAAATACAAAATTATAGAGAATGTAGTAGGGAATTAGCTCTGGATGCTGTGTTACATAATGTTATCTTCATGTTTGTTGCTCAGTTATACAGATGATGGCTCATTTGATTAATCAATTTTCTCCACCCTCATCTCTGTTGTTCTACCACCCAATCGGTCATCTTCCCTGTGATAATAACTGTACTTTTGGGTTCGTTTATACCTTCAGACTCTCACCTTGGGAAGAGACATAGCTGCTTTAAATTATGCTACAGCATATATGAGTGTATACAAATTGCTATGGCAGGAGGTGGAAAAGCACCTATGCTCAAAGACAGTAGATAGGCAGGGAACTGGGTTCACTATGGTCAAGACTCCACTGACAAGCCCTCAAGGCCATCAGGGGTCTAGTCAATTCAGTGAGGTTACCCAGCGAACTACTAGGCTTTGCCCCAATACACGGCATCTGGAGGTCCAGTCCAGTCCTCAGGGTCTCCCAAACAGACCTCTGGGATCTGCCCAGGCTAGGCTCTGCTGGGGCCTGGTGGAGTCCATGGTTTCGCCCTGAGTGGATCTCCAGGCTCTGCCACATCTCCACGCTGCCGGAGGCCGGGTCGAGTCCACGAGGTCACCCCCAGCAGACCACCTGGCTCCGCCCCATCGCCATGCTGCCTATGCTGCCCCGGGGCTGGGTTGAGTCCATGGGGTCGCCCCCAGCAGACCGCCCAGCTCTGTCCTGTCCCGGTGCTGCTGGTAGGTGGGTCGAATCCAGGGTCGCCCCAGGAGGACCACCCAGCTCTGGGCCAGGTTGAGTCCACGGGGTCGTCCCCAGCGGACTGCCCAGATCTACCGCGTCGTCACGCTGCTGGGGGCCAGGTCGAGTCCATGGGGTCACCCTTCATTTTTATTAATGTGAGTAATTATGTGACTATATAGCTATGACACCATTACAATTTCATATTAAAGTTAGGGAGATAAAACAATATGACTAGTATTGCTATTTCATTGTTCTGATGTTATTTTTAGCTTACGAAAAGAGAAATATTAGTCTTTTTGAGATTTAGTATTTTCAGTTTACTACCTAACAATGTAAACACAATTATTTCCAGTTTTCAGAAGTACTTGCCAGTCCAGTCTTGCACACTCTATCCCAGTGGCCTGGGTGATGAAATGAAAGAAGGCAAAGGAAAGCCTTAAGAAAGGAACAGAGAAGGGCGAGGACTGTGGGAGAGCGAGCGTTTCAATATTACTGCACCTTTGAGCTTTCTACTGAGGAAAACAACACAGTATAAACCTACGGGAAGCTTTGAAGCTGTATTTTAATTTATTTGTTTTTCTCTAAAAAGACAAGATTTCTTTTACAGCTTTTTTTTGATTCTGTTTTTGTTAGCATGTAGCCCTTGTTTAATTTCATTGTCCATCTATCTCTCTCTCAGTGAAAGGGGATAACTTCCATCACTGGTATAATTTTAGAATCATTTCCCACAGTATTTGAATTTTAATATAAATGGAAAACAGCTTTCAATAAAATAAATGTAAATAATGCCACACACATAGAGGAATATTGATCTGTTAGTCATTCATCAGAGAGCAAGTTGTCTGGCTGATGACAATGTTAGGAACTCATTAGTAATTTCTAACAAACACCCAGAAACAATGTGTAATAAAGACTCAGGGAAGTACATAATATAGTAGGCATTTATTTATTCATTCAGTGTGTCACAGCCTTGGGGGAGGCAAGAACTCCTTTTGAGGAGGGAGGAACACAAAAGCACATATAAAAACCCTGCTTTAAGAAGCTTAAAGACTCTCAGAAGGCGATTACTTATTCTGCCAAAGTGTATTGGAATGATAAAATACCTGTTTCATATATATTATAAAAGAAAATTAAGGCAACTAAATCTTGGAACCTCTCGCTAGCTTATCTGAAGTAAAAAACTGAAAAAAGTTGGGAAAAGTTAATCTAATATATACATTATTATTAATGAGGTCTGAATTATAAAATGTTAAGCAGACTCTCATCTGTTATGTTAGATATTTTTAATAGATAATAAAATTGTGTTTAGATACGGATAAGCATCCAAAGCTTAATGTATGGTGATAGCCTTACACATTGGTGGACATGAGCCAACTACATACACCTCTTGATTCAGTTTAAAATCTAAGTCCACTGACTTTATACATTATGCCTTGATTTGAGTTCAGAGCATATGTTCACAAGTTAATGTACAATCTGAAACACGCTAATCCTGGCTTTAAAAGTTGGTTTTATGAAGTCAGTAGTTGTTAAATTTACCAAAGCATTTTCCCTTAATTAAAATGGCTATTTGCATACTTAGGAACCACTTATTATTTGAAAGTTTAAAGATGAAAATATTTGTGTAGTCATTGTATTTACTTATTTATTTTTCAGTGTTTCTGCTTTGAATTGTCAAAATATAAGATAATGTTATTTTTCATAAATAAATTATCCACACTACTGGAATATTAAATAATAGTACTTATGAAATTTTTTATAGACTCCAAAACATGAAAGCACCATTTTTTCAAAGATAAACCTTTTAAACATATATTTCATCCTTAAATAAATAACAAATATTCTTTTTTTCTTAAGTTTTCACATGGTCATTATGAAATGTAAATATACATTTGACTCTATACCAAAGTTTTAATTTGTTGACCTTTCCCAAATATTTTGTTATTATTGGTAGACCAAGAGAATTAATTTTACGATTATATTATCTTGTCAATAATTATTTAATTAATTATTCATGATTTTTGGCTATTTATTTGGAAAATTAAGTCAAATGTTTTTGACAAAAATAATATACTATAACCTTGAAAAATATAAAATTTCATGTTCAGTTTTGCATTTTCATTTAGATTAAGAAGTTGAGTCTTTCTCTGTATTTCCTTTGAAGGGATTCATTGTTAAGGTAAGCTTTTCTAACTAATAATCCCTCACAATTTCAGCTGTGTCATTTTCGTAGTTAATAGTTCTAAAGGATATAAATATTTCCTGTCACAGTGATTTTTAAATATGTTCTCTTATTAAGTTCCTTTCATCTATCTTGGGTCAATTAATTATACCTCAACTAATAAATGTAATCAGAGGTTAGAAATTTGTTAACGTCTGTGATTGGCCAGGAAGTGTCCTTATCCACCTTTGCAGCTACTGGATGGATTTCAGCCCACTCAGTGCTCTTGGGTTATGAGTTATATTAGGTTATGTTGTGGCAAAAATGGAATAAACCCCTCAGGAGATCAAAGAACTTATTTAGGACAAAGGGAGCTTTATTATTTGAGCTCATCCCGAAACCAGAACGAGAGCCCTGGATTGTCTTTGTTTCCACCTTATATACATTTTTGGTTACCATGGCAATAGATTGGAATGTTACTTTTGCTGTCCCTGGTGGCCATATGGATTTTTTCCACCTGCAGGACCCCCGGTCAGCTGCAGGTCACGTATCAACCAGGATAGATGTCTCTCCCAGGTCACCTGCAGGTCATATATCAACTATGATAGATGTCTCTCCCATTGTGTTTCATCTGTCTCCCTTATTTTACAACCTATGCATTACAGTGTTTACCTGGGGCCAGGAGATGGAGCCTGCCTGGGCGGGGTCACAGAGGTCACCTAGGCCTGGGTGCCCCTTATCTCAGGGAGACATTCCTGGTAGAGTTTTAACTAGGGAATTGCTCTTACTAAAACTAATTATTTCTCTAAAGTACTACGCTAAGATTCATTGCCACCTACAGTTATAATTCTAGTTACCTGTGGTGTCAGCATTAATGTACAGTGATATACTTGAATCAAAGAACCTATAGAATGTTTTATGATTAAGAAAGGAAGGGTTTATGATAGTGCTACAAAGTAAAATTTTGATTATTTGCTGAAGGATGACTAACTCAAAATGTCTAACAAACTGGGGACAATTACTTTAACCTAATGGTATGTACAAATTTTATATAACCTATGTGCAGAATGTAGTACTGATATTACTATCTTTCTGTATTATTTATTTCTGCCAAATCATCTTCCAGATGCAGAGTCCTCTTTCCAACTCCACAGCAGAGTAAACTTACAATTATTTCATTCATCAATTGACTGACAATACTTGTACACACTTATGAGGAAGCTGTGATGTTTTGAGCCATTCATATGTTTATATGACAATAATAATGGATTAAATACAGATAAATAGAAGAGATTATTTTGAATGTGCTCATCATAAATAAATATTTAAGAGAATTGTTATATTAATTACTCTGAACTGTCATTTCTATAGTTTCTAGTACAAATGAAGTTTCTCAGTCATTCATCTTTTGTATAATTCTCATCTAAGCCATAATTTTAATTGCAAAACTTGCAGGAATGAGGCACAGCCTTATTACTCATTAAGTGCTGAATTAGAAGCAGAGAGTTGAGGATAAAGGTTTGAATTTTCATGTGGGGGGATTTTAAGCAGAGCAGCACATGGCTGGCTGTCGGACAGGAGATACTGAAGAAAGAGTAAAATGAGCCATCTTAGAATAAACGTCATTTTGCCCAAGACTACAGTTCCAGGTGTGCTCATCACACTGTAAGAAGCATTTCATCATTAAGCCAACATATTGTATTACCTTAAATTTTGAAACCACTGTTACCTATCCCTGTGATCAATTAGGCTTAAAACTACCAGAATGATTAATTCTCATCTTATTCCTGATGGTTACCAAGCTAAAATGCTTGAGAGTACAGTTTTTCTCATATCCAAAGACTTGAAAAAATGTGTAGAACCTAGGGTTTTTCAGATTTGTTCATATAACCTCTACACCATAATATACTGAATTAAATTCTCAGGCTCACTAAGACACCAGAACTATTTCTTGTATCTACAAGTGATAACAAATATGGACTCTTGAAAATTATTTCTATCAACATTGACCCAGTGCATGTGCAAACTTTTGAAGAGTCATAACGTCATCATATATATATATATATGACAAGCCATTTCCAATAGCACCAAGTGCCTTGTAACGTTTTCCCCAAATGGTGCTTTGTGTACTCAAAATTTTTCATATTCTATTAGAAATTGGTTTTCATGTAATAATTTATGTTAAAATATTTAGTATTATGGAGAAGGTGTTAGCTTCTAGGACAACAGAGGCAAATCAGCTGCTGTTCAATTCTTACATTTTCGCACTCAGTCTATGTCTAAATTTTAGCTCACTTTATAATTATTGGTGCAAGAATGGAAAATATTCCACAGACCTATTGGGTTCTTTCTCTATTCCTTTCCTTTCTCCCCGCTAGCTATACAATATTTTCAAATTTTTCTTTTAACAAATTTCTATGTGGGATGTATTTAATGTATATTAGAACAATGATTTTTACTTTCTGATTTTCTTCACCCTTGTTTACATATATATATATAGTTGTATGTGTAAACATATTTGCTTGTGTATGTATACATGTACTTATTTGTTGTAATAATTGAATATCTGCTTAAAATCCATAGTGGTAATGGTAATAAAGATAAAGGAAGTAATATATAATTAAGAAATATTAATATATAATTAAGAAATATATATTATATAGTATATAATTAAGAAATATTAATATTGGCCTCTGAGATAGCTTAGTGGCACAGTGCCTGCTTGGAGAGTGCAAGGTTCTGAGTTCAATTCTCATCATCAAAAAAATTTAATCTAAAGTAATTAGGATATTTTGGTTAGTATTTTATAATAAATATACTTTGATTCTAGAATTTTAGTACACTTTTTCTAAAATATAGGCATTAAGTTAATTACAAACTTGTTAGGATAATTTTCTTATTTTGTTAACACATTTTTCATAATGTAGCAGTCCATTTTATGACAAATATAGCATGCCTTCTATATCACTGTCACTTTATACTACTAATAGGAAACTGTCAGATTTTGATTTTATATGTGTCATAGAAGAGCTAGAATAGTCTTAAAATAGACATGCACTTTGAAAATGTTCTTGTTAAGAAGTTCCCCTGTGTGTTTATTGTCGTCCTTCTTACTTATTGAAAAGAGCGCTATCAGAATTCAGGGAGAAATGAACCCTACCTTATATGCATTTATGTGTATATGGCTGTATGTCTTAGGTGCCTCTGTAAGTCCCATTGCTAGCATCTTACTTTTAGAGATAATATGCAGTCCATTAACCCTTGCCGTTAATCACAATGGTTAAAATCGGGATGAATTAGACAAAATTTATTTACATCACTTCTCTTGACTTCATGTTTACTGTTGCATTCCATATAAATAATACAGTGAGGAATACGTGGTGCTCAGTTACCCAAAAAGTAATCTTTGAGTGAAATGAATATTTCTTTATCTGTCCTCCAAAATTTAATAACATGTTCATTCCACAGGTTTCTTATTCATCCTATGTCAGGACATAATGGGAGCAATAAACTAGCCTTTGAAGAGGAATTTCTGTGGTCTGTGTATTGCACCAGTTCTTCCTCTTATGTTCATCATCTGATTGTTTTTACAAAATTATTAAGTAACGTTCCCTGTGTGTCCCACTCAAGGTGAAAATTATGGAGAATGTTTCCATATCTGCTTTTTTAAAATTTTAATTCACTACTTGCTCCACCTAATGTGTTTTAACAGTACATTTTGCAACATCAGAGTTTTAAAAAAATACTAACTTATAAACCTTAGAGGAAAAAAGCTATTTGGAATCCCAATAACTGAAGTGAAGACACATTTTTTTCAAGGCATGCAGTTACACCGGCCTGGAACATCTGCAATGTGTTTGTGAGGATGACACACGGTCTAGATGTATCCAGAGCCCACAATGCATCCATTGGCACAAAACCAGCAGATTAGCAATAATGTAATAATCTTTTGTAGAGCAGTATAGACAGTGCTGTTGTTACAGTCGCAAATATTTAGTTCCTGAGTAAAGTTTAACAGAAGCTGAAGAATATTAGTTATAAAAGTTAAATTTTGTTTCAGAAGCTCAAATAACACTATCGTATGTCTAGTCTCTTCTGTTAAAAAGTTGTTTCCACCATAAGGGAGAAATTGTCCATCCAGTTTTTAGAGAACAAAGTAAAGGGATCTTGGTAGAATCTAAAGACCATGCAAGGTTTATGTCAAATCATGACTTACACAAGTTCTGTGTAACATGTACTAAAAATGATAGTTTGTTTATGCTCTCATTGCAAACTTTCAATAAAATGAACATCACACATTCTATATTCAAGCCTGAGTTTCATGTTCCCCCCACATAACTTTAGCTTTCTCTGTGGAAAAGATATATTTCACCAAAGGCAAAATCATATTATCTTGAATATGTGACTTTAAATGTCAGTATGAATTGTAAATTTATTTAGAATTAATTCCAATATGCATTTTTGTATTTTATAATTTAATACAAGTATAATAATATATTGCAATGCTCATAGTAAAACAATTTTGACGTTGATGGATATGCTCACTTCTTCAGTAAGTTAATATATCATTTTAATATTAATTACTGAGGTGGAACATTGTTATCCCATACCAGCTAGTGGCAGTGTGATTTCTCTTTATTTTTGCTCATGTCCTCGCAGAGCGCTCAGATTTCCTTGGGGATACATTGGGGAGCATTTACTGCTTACTTCAGCAGCCCATTCCACAATCTTGTGTTGTTTTGAAGATTTCTTAATCTGGTTTGTTTCTCAATTCAAACACATTAACATTGTAATTTCTAAAATGGTCAACAAGTTCTAATTTGCCACCGATACGGACTTTAGTCAGTATTCTTCAGAGAGAATGTAAATCCAGTGGAACTGGGAAAAGATAGTACTCTCTCCATGTATGATGTAATTTTTATTTATTCATATTAATGGCACAGGCTAATGGTTTGCTGTGTTATTTCCATATATGAGCACACATATGCCCTGCTTCGTTTTTGTCACCCCCCGACACCGCGGCTTGCCCTCCCCCTGCTTCCTCTCCCCTCCCCTCCTCTTCCCTTCCTTCATTTTCCTTCTTCTAACTCTATTTTGTTGCCGTATTCCTAACATTCCACACGCAAGAGCAAACATGTGATAGCTGTCTTTCAGTTTTATCCATTTTCCTGGAAATTGCATGACTTCTTTCTCTTTTGCTGAATAGTATTCCTTTGTTTATTTGAAGGAATTGATTCTGTGGTGATGGGGCATTGCCTTGGCCATTCAGGAGACTAAGGTGGAAGCTGGAGAACTACGAATTACTGATTTAAATTTTAAAGTCATCTACAAACTGTTTTCCAATGATATCTATAATGGTACATGGCCAAATATCTGCATAATGTGGTTTACTCCACTGACATAAAAATTAAGCATTATAACCACCAAGATTTTTAAAATCACTACTGGAAATTCTGTCTTACGTTTGTATCACTTTTGTTCACAGCAGCGAAATTTAGAGGAGGAAATAAAATAAATGCATATAGATTACCCCCAAGTTTTTAGTGACTCTGTCACTTCTCCATGTTTCACTGTCATTTAAATTATTTCCAATTTAATTAATTTTGTTAAAAGTAGAATCAGCTATTCTTAGAAGTACATGAAGTTTACATTCATTTTAGTGATAGCATTGAGTTTTCATAAAATATCTTGACTCTTACTCACTTTCCTCTCCTCTTGCAGCACCTTCCATGCAGATGCCCTCTCACCTTTTCATTGTTATTTTAATTATTATTTAGCTCATGTTTGCAACCTATACTGTCTACATTTCTTGAGGATATTTGGTGCACATACATGATGTACCTAAAATCTTTTAATGGTTCCCTTCCCTCTTCCCTTTGGGCTTGATGTTGGGCTCTCTTCCCACTTGCAAGTAATCTACTTTTGGTATCCACAAACTGCTAAATACTTTAGTTATTTATAAATGAAAATTTGAGCAGGGTGAAAGTTTATTATAAATAATGAGCCTTCATAGAAGCACCTTTTAAAACTAATTAAAAAGGCTCAAAGGTCAGTGGTAGAATCTAGGAAGTCTGTGCCATTGGGATGAAGGATCTGTGCTGGCAGGCTGAAGAATCTGCACTGGAGCCAGGAAGCGATGCTCAGAAGAACCAGAGCTACCCTGAAAGGTACCACAGCCATCCTCAGCAACAGTGAGGTCCCGAACTCCTCTCATGATCAAGATGGCCGAGTTCCCATCATGGAAGCCAGTGCAGCAAGCTTTTCAGGAGACTGGCAGTGCACCATCTTCCCCTTCAGAGCCAGGAAGCAATGCTCAAAGTGAGGACCGGAGTTCCCCCAAAACGAACCAAAGCCAAGCTCAGTGCCAATGAGGTCCTGAGCTCCTCAGAGGATGAAAACAGCCAAGTTCATCAGGGCAGCCAGCATGATGAGCTCCTCCAAATGACCAACAGCTCCCTACAGCTTCTACCAGCTCCAAATGCCTTTCTTAGCTTTTCTAAGCTTTTCTCTGCTCCCAACAGCATCCCTTCTCCTTCTCCAATTCTGGCTCTTACGCTGCTGGCAACAATTCCCAGGCAGGCCTCCCACATCCAACATCATGCTTACTCAGTTCAGTTGGGGGTTATAAGTTGACCACCAGTTGTCAATCTACTACAATAGTCAAAACCATGGTGTCTGACTGCAGGAAAAGGGCTTTTCTGGTGGTTACAGAACTAAAATGAAATCAAACTGCTGTTTGATGCACCTGAAGAAAAATAGAGATCTATTCTTCTTGAGAATCTGAGTTGGCAGATAAATCACCCTCACCAGCTGCCACAGCTACTACCAACACCTAAAGCCTCACTCCCCACTCCCAACATATCTACTTCCAGCCCACTGAACTGGTTCCAGCTAGGTATTGCCTGCATTTGGCAACAGAGGCCCACTCCAGAGCCTTCTGCTTCCTATCCAGGTCAGATAGTGTCATCTAACATCCACCTGAGACAACTGTCAGCAATTCCTTCTGACTCTGCTCAACAAAGAAGTGTTGCCACATTTTGACCAAGGAGAGTTACATGGTCAAGCCTGATGAATGGGTTGCCATGGTCTTTCCCAGAGGTGACCCCATGTAAAAGCACAGAATTCAGTGTACACACACACACACACACACACACACACACACACACACACACACACACACAGCAACCCAGTCAAACACTTCTCAAAGGTAACAAAGAAAGGGGATGAAAAGTGCATCAATATGTCCAAAACTACCATTATCGCCCAGAAACCTGATAAAACCCTTACTAATATGTGAGTCATAAATGCTACAAGCACTGAAAGATCCACCTATAGCAGTCTGGGATCCAGATAGACTGTGAATCACCTTGGAACATTCCTCTCCTTCTGGTAAAAATTCCTAGTGGTGATTATCAGCCAATGCAAGGTCTCCATGCTGTCACCAATGCAGTCCTCACCTTGCACTCTGCAGTTCCCAACCCATACACCCACTTGGACAGTTAGATTCATTTGACAAAAGGGTTTGTGAATGCTCTCACCGTTTGTAGAGAAGCTCTGAGCACAGATTTGGCCAAGCCACAGCATGCTTTCTCCAAAATAGCCTATTTTTCTGTCCCTTCCAGCTCCATCACAGTCCCCTGAGAAAATGAGGCTTCACAAACCATAAAATGTATATAGACTGTCAAACTGCTAAAATACATCTCTCTTGCCTGTAAAGCCAGTTCAAGAGGTCCAAGCTGCCAATGCCACCGCGATGTCCCTCCACATGTATCGACTCAGTATTCTGCCGCACATAGCCTGCTGGATCACCTTCGTGGACCTAAAGAATGCCCTCTTATGCCTTCAGTTGGCTCCTGCTAACCACCCCCTCTTCACTTTTAAGTAGAAAGATTCCAGTTCTGGACACAAAATTCAACTGACCTGGATTCATCTTCCTATAAGTTCAAAACTTGTTTACTATATTTGAAGAAGCCTACACAGCTGACCTCACTAGTTTCAGCTCAAAATATAACTGTACTTCTGATTAATGATACCCAAACTGCCTACTGGAAAGACACCAAACTTCTGCTGCAATATCTTGCAGAAACTGGCTACAAACTATCTTGGGAAAAGGCACAAATCTGCAAATAGCAAAACAGCATGTAGCTACAAAGATGCTTACTCAGACTATCAGCCCCTGGAAGTGTCCACCAGCCTATCCAGTCACTAAGGACTTCCTCCCTCCTTTGCCTCTGTGTTCTAACAGCTATTGTCCTTCTAATAAAAAAACTGACAAGTTCACTTTAGGATGAGATCTAGCTGTCTAGGTGCCACATGCTGTACTGGAGTTCCTCAATAACTGTGCTTGACTCAATTCTGCCCCTTACCTGACCATCAAGCTGGGTCCATCAGACCATGACTGCCTGGAACAGACTGACGAACTGTTCTCAAGCTGACCAGACTTAAAAATGAACCCCTTGACAGATGCTGAGTACACCCTACTTACAGAGGGAGGTAGCTCTGTTAGGAATGGGATCCAACAGGCTAGATATTCTGTGGTCACATTGGACAAAACTACTTTGGCCAAAGCTCTCCTGCATGAATGGTCTTCCCAATAAATTGCTTCCTGCTGTTGGTTGGAAATCTGCCACCAACAATGTCAAACTTGCAATAAAAATAATTCAGGCCAGAGGCCTAATCACCCTCTGGGGATCTGATTGATTGAAAACTCAAATCCAACCACAAAATCTTTACCTGGTACTCCTGGAAGATCCATGTTAATCAGAGCCAGATACACTCCCACCATATGTTTTCAAGATCAAGTCACAGAGCTGGCACCCATATCCGTACAGTCAGCTCAGGCACCAGGATGTTTGCCACTAGTCCCAGCCTCTACCAGGGTTACAGATAGTCTTCACTAAAGTAAATCCTTATAAAAGTTAATAGATATCTGTTGGAACTCATATGCACCTACTCAGTCTGGGTCAAGACATTCTCTACCTGAGCTGAGAGACCAACAAAAGTTTGTAGGGTGCTGCTGTGAAAAATCATCCATATATATGTATATATATATATATATATATATATATATATATATATATAGCCTACTCTTGACCATTGGATGCAATGGACCAGCATTTGTAACAGAGATAACTAGATATAAATTACATGCAGCATACAGGCCACAAAGCTCTAAGAAATGTAACCCTACAGAAATAGCTTGTAACTAGCTCCAAAAATTTAACAAAAAGACCAGCTATCCCTACAAACAACCTTGAACACACATATAACTGAGCTGCATATTAACTACTTCTAAATAAAGTTTTAGAAATCTAGCCTTAGATCAACCATTCCAGAGTTAAAAGAGTCCATCTAAATAATTACTGCTTAGTTTGCCTGGACCAGACAGCTCATCTGAAGCTCACTCTGAAGAGAAGATACACCCAGAACTATGCTCTGGTCACCTCAGGCTCTGGCCAGTACACATACTGCTGCAGCTTGAAGGCACCATTCACAGGATTGGCCCACACCTCAATTCATTCCTCCCTTTGAGTTTTGTATTTTCAGGCTGCTCCCTACAGCAGCTCTTGATTTCATTTCAGTTTACACATGTATTTGATATTGTATTATAATCTTCCTTAGCTCTATGGATGACTACCCTGAGAGAATAGAAAATAACTGATAAGGTCCTTACAAATGACAAAGATTTAATCAGTGTCCAAGGTCCACTGCACAATCTTCTAAATCAGATTAAACCCTTCACTCCCTTTTCAGAGTCAATTTAGAGAGAAATCCTACAATAAGTGAAACAAACCACAAACTACTGGTAGGAAAACTTTGGGGACCTTAGATAGGGCCCATCCTAGGACCACTGAGTGTTGTTGCTTCTTGCTGGGCCTTGTCTCAGATCACTCATAACATGCCTAGCAAAGATTTGCCAGGGAAGCTAAAAGATGTACAGATGTAGCAGAACATGGTCCCCCATAGCCAGTATAATTTAGTTGGCCAGGTAAGAGTTTCTGTTAGTATTATCCATGAGAAACAGCTGGACACTGTGATGCATAGTTGGGCACTATGATACATATTGTAAGAACCAATCAAAGACAGCCAAACACTCTTGTTTCTGTACTTCTTGCTTGATTATCCTGAAGAAGCCCCAAACTACCAAGGGTCATGGCCTGATATTTTGGGAATGATCCTGATCACTTCTTGTTAACGTAAAATTAATCTGTCTCCAAATCCTGTGTGTTGCTTTGGTGTTTCTGTTGCCATAGTAATAAGATTTGTTAGAAACAATAACTACAGTAAGCCACAGGTATGGATCCTTCACTTCAAAAAGAATAGCCAGCGCAGACAACTGGTGGCAAGTGCTTGCATTAGTTTTATTCCTCCTGAAAGGGCAAAGACACACCCTGACCAGGATCAACACATGTTGCAAGTGTAGATTTATCATTCCTCCCTACATTCAACACCAACATCCAGAACCTTAGACGCTCCTTGGCCCCTTGCAGTAGAAACTCAAAATGTTCACACTGGTATCTAACAGCCTACTTTATGTCAAAGGTGTTGTGAACAGCAGACGGTGACTTTGGATCCTGTTTTAATCATTCTGTCATTTTCAAGATTCTGGTAGGACGTAAAGTGGACTCCTTTATAAAGAAAATAAGGGTTGTTCCACTTACCAGTACTTCAAGTGTTTCACCTGAAAAATTCATTCCATCAGTGTACAAGCTCAGGAAATGTACAGGACTTTGAAAAAGGATATACTTTCAATTGAGGATATAGTAAGAGATCCACTAAACTTGAAACTCTTAACTTTAAGAAGGTCATTTTGGACTCCTCATCATGTGAAATTGCAAAACACAGAAAGTGCTTATTATGACTGTGGGATTACTTTACTGTGACCATCATGAGAGGCAGAGCTTCTCTTACCTAGTGAAGCAGGACGAACATATTTGATGCTCAGTTGATCTAATTGGTCAGCTTTTTATTCTGTCATTGTCAGTTTTAGCTAGCAAGCAGAACAAACAAGGCCAAATAATGATATCATGGAATTAATGAACAGCAGATCATTCAGGACTGAAAGTCTGGGTCACCATACTAATAAAATAACCTAGACTAATAGAAGTAGTAGTTGGGGCTCAGAAAATTCTAGAATAGATGACAGAGGAATGATATAAGTTATAGGATCAAGTGATAGTAAAGATAGTTTATTCCATAACTCTTATAATTTTCCCCAAACTGTGACCAACTAGAACCATATAGAAGCTGAGGTTATATGTGGAGGGATTAATAAAATAAACATAAAGCACTTTCAAGCAGTATGTGTTCATTTTACAATTTACACAGGTTTTAGTATAGGAAATGTAGCAGGTTTAAAGTAGTTGGCTTCTTTGATTTTATAAACATGGATAGGATGAGAGAAGACAACATGAGCTTTTGATCTTTCAGACGCATTTTATAAGTGTAGGTTTGAGAAAAATTGGATTTGCCAATGAAATAGGTCTACTACTAAAAGAGAGGGAAAAATGTCAAATTAATCTATTTAAAACAATCATATGTTTCAAAAGAATCTTTACTTTCACATCATCGAGTAGACAAATGCACCCATTAGTAAAAGAAATAAAAACCTTTCCCTTGTGAAATTATTCTCAATATAAGCCTGATAAATTTCATAAAATATAGCTGGAAGGTATTTCTTTTCTTGGCTGAGGATTGAATCCTGAGCCTCCCACACTCTGCGAATATGAGCTACCACTGAACTTTGCCTCCAAAACCTACCAAGATAAAAGTTAAAAATTAATATTTTAAGGACATGCCTGAAATATTTGAAAAGTAAAGCTATTTCTTTAAATAGAATAATCCAAGTACCTGGTTACATAAAGTTTCAAGATTATGTAACATTTGTGAAAACTAAAAATGAGTTAGAAATATTCCTCTTTGTGCAGTGGGGAAAAATGGTGGGATTTAAGTGGGGTCTCATAAACCTCTGTTCACAGCAACTTCACACAGCCTGCAGGCATCAAAGGACAACAGTGATTTAGAAGCAGTGATCGTCATAATATGCATTTTCGTAACAGTATGATCTGATTCAAGGGCCTGTGCAGGGCAGACTTGGGGTGCACATTAGCAGAAATTCTATCTTCATACTTTAAATTTGTTGTTTCCAGTATCTCCCCAGGTACTGTTTTTGACCATATAGATCTTAATATTTAAAATTATTTTGTTGTTTTTATTTGTTTATTCCTTAATTCCATAAGCAGTAGAAAACATACCGACAGATGTGCTCTGGTTAATTTGTGGAATTCAGTGCAAGTACTTTACGACTCTTGGCACAAGAATAAGAACCAAACTATTTTGGGGGAAGACTACTGTTCCTTACATGATTGCCACTTAATTGAATGTCCATTTTACTAAAATTCACTTACATATTGATAGTGTCCATAATGACTCTATTGTGAAAGAATAAATACTTTTTGGCTGTAGACAACAAAGCTACAGGTCAGCCACAATTTCTGCATTTCATTATGTTTCTCCAAGACCATTAGGATGAGTTGAAACTAGAAGACAGGCGATCCAGCAATGTGCTGCTCTAGAAAGCCATGCATGGTCTTGACAATCAGTATTCTCACTGTCAGCTGTTAATGAAGCAAGCATGATCCCAGAGCCCAGAAAAAAATATTTGCACAACCCATTCATTTTCAGTAAGGAAATAGTAGGCATTTAGGTAGCTATATCTACATTTCCCATTGTGTTTTGCAAGCCCAAAAGATTTCTCAGTGTTAGCTTGAAACTTTTCTGGCTTTTTAATTG
Organism: Dinomys branickii; assembly: GCA_004027595.1. Classification (NCBI taxonomy): domain Eukaryota; kingdom Metazoa; phylum Chordata; class Mammalia; order Rodentia; family Dinomyidae; genus Dinomys; species Dinomys branickii. The sequence continues at coordinate 71,632 of PVLD010007004.1, forward strand.
CATTTTTGAGATATCATGTCACACATAGCCTTGCCTAGATCATTCCCTGTAGTAGATTCTTTGTGAGATACTCTTCTCCAAAATACTCACATGACTGAGTCATTTTCATTCAAATCTTAGCTGAATAATCATGCCTGAAGACATTTCTTATTTTATAATGCCCCCAAATTATCTCCTAGTTGAGGCGTTAAGTTATATATGTGCCGTAGAATAAATTGGAAACTTTTAGAAATATTGCTGCTAAGTCTCAACCAGGATAACAAATGTTACATATTCTAGGAGAGGGCAGACATCTATTTGATTGGAAAGGGTCTCAAGGCTAAGAGGGTAGTCAGTAAAGAGCCTTCCTTTGATTCACAAGGACCTGCATTCAAGCTCCTGTACTACAGGAAAAAATGTTTTAGGAGATGTTTTCTGCTTCTAACCTATACAAAGCAGTGTGGATCTTACTAACTCCTCCCCAAACCAACCAAATATAAAAGAAAGTAGATAGAAAAGCTGTTCTTGGGAGAGTGACCATAAAACAGTGAAAGAGTGATCACAAAAAGAAAATGGAGGAAAGTAAATTTAATACCACAGTTGTCCCATATCAGTGTTTTGAGAGAGCTCCCAGACTACCTCACATAGGGGATTCCAAGAAAGTCTCCTGTGATATGTTTAGGAGGATAGAACTAAGTTCCAAAGGACCACAGTGTCCAATGCAATTAGGGTTCATCAAATGGAATATCAGAGAAATAACACTAGAAATCCACAGAAGGCTCCAGCTGAGAGCTGCTCTAGGTCCAGATAACAATGACTTGCAAGGAAACTTCCCAAGGGTGAGGTAAAACTTTCTTTCTCTAAAAAATAGAAAGATGTTTCCAGTGCTCACATATCTTTGGCAGTCCAAGATACTTGACATTATTCATGATCAAAGGTCACAAATATAATACAAGAATATAAAACATTAATCAATTAGTACCTTAAAATCTACAATGTAAGACATTTACATAAAAAAGTAACAATTATCAAAGAAGCAAGAGACTGTCGACTACAAAAAAGAAAATTAAAAATGATAAAAACATTAGAAACAAAAAAAGAAAATTAATCAATCACATAAAGTACTAACACTAATATAGTTTCACTTTTTATATGTATCATATAAAATCCAAAGCCTGTAAATATGCCATAAACATTTTATTTTACCTTTTTAAATTTTTTATAAAAATAGTAGTCCCTCTACAATTTATGTTACAGAGTTAGAACCGGGTTTTATACTTATTAAATAAGGAAAATATAAACAAATGGATCAACAGAAAATTGTGCTCTCAGCAATATATTGAGATATGAACAAATGTTAAATTTTATTCTTCAGAAATGGCAGCCCAATTTTATTAGCAAATAGGCTTACCATGGTGCTCTTTTTTAAAGAATAATTGGGGTAGTTAAGGAGGTTAGATTCATTCCACAACTTAACCCTTTATTTGCAATGAAGATCATTATAATTTCATGTCTTACCTTCACTAATTTCCAGTGTATTTTCTTCAACTCTGAATAAAAACTGTTGCCTAAAATCAAGATGTGTGTGTGTGTGTGTGTGTGTGTGTGTGTGTGTGTATTATAGTTGACCCAATACATATTATTTGATTGAGCAGTTTCATGGTTTTTAAGTTTTTTCTTTGATCTCTCCTACTTGTCCTCCTCCTGTGAATATCTAGTGTCTTGTTTCATGGAGTTTAAGTATGACATCTGGTTGCACAATTTCAGCTTTTTAACTTTTCACTATGTATGTATATATTCCCACATCATTTTGACCAAGTCCTTGAGAAGTCCTTGAGAAACCAATTAGATTATTTTCAATTTAAATGACTTTTAGGAGCAAAGAGTACATGCTCAAAATAGCATAAGTGATACCTATATTTACAAAGAATGTATGTTTGTTGAAATACAAGCGACAGGAACATGACTTCTCTAATCATTTGAGCATTTTTAGTGAACCTGGTTATTATTCAAAAATAATATTTTTGAGTCCTTATAAAACCTGTATTAGTGCCAGTAGCTTTCTTAGTCAATTTGTTGAAAATCCCAGAGAAACTGTGAGTAGCCCATCTCTCCCTTACTGTCCTGAGTGAGAAAGTTAAGCTGTAAAAAGAACAAAAGAGTCATTTCTTTAATTTAAAAACAAAAGTAATATTTGGCTCACAATTCAAGAGTTCATAAATCCAACTTTGTGTGCCTGCCCATGGCCATGTGCTGCTTTGAACAAGTTGTGAAAGCAGAAGGGCAAGCCGGTACATGCAAGCAAGTCAACAAGCAAGGGGTAACCTTGTTTTATAACAGCCGGCTCTTACTGAGACTAATCTAGTCCCATTTGAGTAGGACCTCATTCATTTCCTGAAGATGTCCTTCATTTCTAGGAGGAGATCACTCCCATGACCGTAATACTTCCCCTCTTTGAAGAATGCCTTCCTGTAAAAAGGAAATCTAAAGCCTGAAGCCCCGAGACCCCTGTTTCTACAAGTTCTGCTGCCTGCTCCAGGAACAACAGGAAAATTTCTCTGCTTGTCTGCTAACCAAAAAGCATTCCTGTGAACTTCTTGTCTGTACCCCAAACTTCCCCTAATTGCAAAATATGATGTTTTTCATGCCTGCTGTGCCTGGAACCCCTCCTCTTCCAAACTTCAGAGGATAATAGCACCTGCTAAGCTTTTACCTCTGTGAAGTGCTTCGCCAAAATTCCACTTAGCTCCCTTTTTTGACTTCTCCAATAAAACAGGGATATGAAACTTCCCTACCCCATTGCTCGGGGCCCAGTATTTGGAGAACTTATCTCTTCTGGGAGAGAGCTGGGTTAATAAAGAGCTCAGATTTTTGCACTTCTTTGAGTTCTGGCTTGATTTCTCACACCACCAGATACTTGCAATTCCTGATACCCACAACACTTGAAGAATTAAACCTCATCATGGATTTTGGTGCAAGCAAGTTACACTCAGTCACAGCATCTTTTCCGAGTTCTGCGTGGTTACACTTGGTGTTTCTGCCTGGAACACTTTCTATTGGAAATAATGGGATTATTTTACTGTCCTCAGGTCTCAGTTCAATGTTAATTTTTTGGAAAGCCCACCTGCCTGTCTTGTGTAAGCCTTCCACTTTCTCCATCATGCCCTCATTGTTTCACATTCTGTTTACTTTCTTATGGTACTTAGGACCCTGAGTAATTACCCTGTTTCATTTGTTGGTCTTCACTTTACCGAAATGACAATTACCCCAGAGTAGACACATGGATTGTCTTCAGCTGCATCTCTGTGATTAGCAGGCTCAAACCATACATGTCTAGATGCTTAGGAAATAAATGTAACAAACAAATTCCATCTTCAATATTTGCACTCATTCTTTTAGTGCAATCTCTCCCTTGGTTTCTAAGACATAGTATTCTGTCTGGTGCCTGTCCTCCCCTTTCATTCTCCAATGGTCAGTGCTCTCTAAAATCCCACCTTTGGCCCGTGGTTTGGTCTTCCCTCTAGAAGGTGCACCCCATGACAGCAGTGCGCTGTCACCTTGTACCCCCCAGTGCCTTCAGAATAAAGGATCAGTGCAAAGTAACTGGTGGATGCACGATTGCAGGTCCTTGTTACCATAGGGTTTCAATTCCTCTTGCAGGGACACACAATTTCTTCATCTAGCCACTGATCTTGGATTATCTTTTCTACATATCCAATGACTCTTTTAGAAATTACTGTGACGAATGAATGCACAAATGTCAGGAGGAAGAGTCAGAGGAGGGAGAGTTGGGCCTGCTCAGGAGGCATCACTGTCAGACACTGCTGGGTCATGGTGGAGGGCACAGCTTCCGCTTTCCCTGGGAAGGAGCTAGGATGTGAAGGAGCTGTCAGGTTTATAAGCCTGCATAAAATTTATAGACACTGAAGCCACTTCAAAGCTGATAATTTGTTATTTGTTTTCCTCTGAGTATCTCTTCTAAAGAATTGGGTCTCTGGCAAACCAGGGAACAGAGTGCTTGTGGTAGGAACATAGCCACTGTTTTATTAAAGAGATTTTCTCTTCCCCTCTTCCTTATTTTTAAAATTCACTTCACTGCCTGTGGAAATGAAGAGGATGAAGACTAGAATAAAATATCTTGTATTTTTGACATGCTTATTTTACAAAGGCCCTGGGGCCTGGCGTGTGAAGCCCCATGTAAAGGAAAAACCATGGAAGCAATTAATCTTTCCTTGGCCTGGTGGGCGGGCTTGTCTGAGGCAAGCCCAGCTGTGCATAGTTTTAACACTGAAGTGGCTAGGATCAGCAATGTCAAAAGCTCTGTTCTTGGTGCCATGATTGAGAAGGAGGAAGAATTTAGAATCTGAGCATCTGTAAATAGGTGTAACTAGTAGTTTGAAAGACACTAGTAGTTTGAAAGTTGAAATAATGGGTCCTCTTAATAATACCCTTTTTGTATCGGAACTGCAGATTCATTTCCATTATTCTAAGTTATGCTCAAAATCTGAACTACAGGAATTCTCCAATCGATAGTTAAATTTCATCACAAGCTCACCATCTTCATAATAATGGAACGTACATTCATGGTATTTCAGATCTTCTCACCTCTTTGCAGTTCTCTCTCCCTCCTTAGTTTTATTTTAAGTTACATGATTTTTGTTTCCTTCTCCTCTTCTTCTCCAGGCTTTTATTCTTCATTCCTGATGTAGTAGACATTTATAGGAAGCATATGTTTCTTCTGGGAAGGAGGCAGAATGCAAAAAATCATTCAGTCTTCACTGGTGTCTGATGCACTGGAAAGGCACTGAAGTCTAACCTGGCCTTTTTGACTATTATGCATTCCTATCTCTGACCACACATTTTCCAGGACACCGTAGGGAAGGACCTCCAATTTGAGGTCAGGCCTCCCTTCTAGGGTTCTCCACTCTCTTGGCTGTGTTGATTCCTTCAGTGCTGGGTTCCCAGTTTACGTAGATGACACATAACTGTGGGAAGACTGGAAGCTTATTTGACTCACGTCTCTAGCAATTTCGTTTCATTACTACTAATGAGCTGTACTGCCCTGCTTTTATGAGGCATGGCTATCAGTTTTCCTGTGTTTCTAAGAGAGGCGCTAGACAAGCCATTCTTACTCTGTGTCTCTCCCTGGCCTGTGTAACATGAACTGAAACTTGTTTACTGAAAAAAAAAAATTGAAGATATAGGTGTCCTCCCAATTAACCTCATTGTTTAGAACTCTCTACAGATATTTACCACATTGGCATGAAGATGAAATTTTTCATTTCCATTTTTTTCAGAGACATCCTTGTGCATGCTATTTACACAGCTGCACACATGGAACCTTCCCTGTCTTACAGTCTGGCAAAATTATAATATATACATAATATATGAATATTGTCTTTTCAAAAATGGAGCATAATTTGAAGTATCATATACCTAATATCTTTACATTCATGATTTTCTGATGTTTCAAACACACACACATGCACACATACACACACACACACATATATATGGCAACAGCGAGTCCAGAATAATTTGAGGGAATGTACTATTTGCCATGAGGATAGAGAAGCTCGTATAAATGGCTAGTATGGCAAAGAAGTCAATCTGGATAGTAAAGATGGATGTTTGAATAAAAAATAAACGCAGCCCAGTGTGGCTGACAAGAGGAGGCTGCAAAACTGTCAGATCTGAAAAACGGAAGAGCAAGTAATCTTATTTTCGAGAGAACGTTGACTCTAGAAATAATCATTCTTCCCACTAACTCCAGGGAAATAAATCTGAGATCAGTGAGAAACAGAGGCTGGTGACAGGACCCACGTCTGCAGGGGGAGAAGTGGACTGTAGCAGAGTAGGGGCAGGGGGACAGAAGAATAGGCTCCAAGGAAGTTACACCTATTTTTGAGACAAGGTCTTTCTGTGTAGGTCAGGCAGGCCTGGAACTTCCAGAGACCCACCTGACTCTGGCTCCTGAGCTTCTGGATGACAGGTGTGCACCCCCACGCCTAGCAATCTGCGACTCTTCAAGCATGTTAAACACTCTCTGCATTCGGGCAGATGTAACTTCTCCACATCTCCACCTCCACTGGTCATTTTGTTACAATACATTTTGTCAGAGTTTTATTTTTTTCTGCTTAAACTTTCCTTGTCTTTCTCTTCCTCCAGTCATAATTTTTACAACACAGTCTCAAAAATTATACAAAGTAAGTAATACCATTTTTCATATATGATATCTTAAATATCTTTGGCAACTGATCCTTATTACTGAATCTATATTGTCTTGAAATGTACAGATATAGCCATATACATTTTCTACATACATATATAGGACACAGAAAGACAGACAGCCACAGAGAGGCAAAAGACACAGAAGAATAACACCTGATATCCTCAAAGTATTATTGTCCCTATTTTTTTCAAGGAGAGCGTTTTAAAAGAAACTAGAAGTACAGGGCGATACTATTTGGGGTTATTTTTAATTCAAAGATGGTTTTATTGTCAAGTGATCTAGTAGATAGGAAAATTGTAGAGGAAGAAATAAAATCTTTTGGAAAACGTCTATGCAGAAATGGACACAGAAAGAATGAAGAGCACAGTGAGATTTGGGTTTGGCTTTGAAGTTTAATAAAGGGCACTGATAGGATAGCACTTATGTGGACCATTCTTTGTTTCTTTTTGGTTTTTGAGTGTCTGTGAGAATATTAAAATTTTTATGATTAGATCAGCATCGTTTCTTTTCTATATTTCAAATTTTAAAAATCAGATAGATCCTGTGTTATAATTTTTATTTTATATATGCCTATTATGTCAGATGTGTGGTTTGTTCTTTCAAACAATATTCTACACAAAAATAATGCTTCATTTTGTCTACTTAATTTTTAGTTTTTGACTGAGGTGTACAAATAGTTCTGCCACTTTTTATTTTATGATATTGAAGCTTTATTATGTTCATAGATTTTAGGAATTTTAGAATGAGTTTAAAATGTCAGTATAAATTTCTCTCAGCATGTGTAAGAATGATCCTAGCGGGGCTGGGGATATAGCTCAGTGGAATAAGCACTTGCCTAGCAAGCGCAGGGTCCTGCATTCGATCCCCAGTACCGCAAAAAAAAAAAAAAAAAAAAAAAAGAATGATCCTAGCAATGAAATATGCTTTTATATTAAGTATGCCAACTTTGTTTCATTAATATTTGTTATCTATATATAATTTTTATTACTTTTGTTTCAATTTTGTTTATCCTTACTTTTTCTCAATATTTCTGTTCTGAGTTGTGGAAAGATGTCAAGTTTACTTCTTGCTCTCTTTCCTTACTATCTAAAAGCACATCAAAATGTGGATGTCACAAACTCCCATCGCCTGCTGCTGCTTCTTTATAATGAGTAGTTTAATGTCCTAGTTTCTCAAATACATCTATAATTTTTTTCTCACACTATATGTAGCACATAGTATTTCCTTTAATTTCAAAATGGATTAAACTACTTCTCACCAATAGCCTATTCAGAATACCATTCTGTTTCTATTAGGTTACCCATGTATTTATTTATGAAGATCCCCATTACCTGGACTCTGATAGGCCAGCCAAAATGCTGCCCAAACCTGAGTTCATGTCCTTCGGGTCTCAAATATTTCATGACCTTAATTGCAAAGGCCCTCCCTTCGCACCTTCATCGTCACTTACCATGCAAAAATTAACAGTTAGTCCAAAGTCCATCATCATAAATTTGTTTCACCTCTTTATGAAATTTATAAAATTGAAGTATACATTATGTGTTAATTTTGTCTAACTTTTATTATTCAACATAAATGTGTGAAATTTAAGTGCCTCATGTTGTTTTGGTAAAGCATTTAAATACATAAATACATAACTCTTGTGTATTTGGAAGATGAGTGGGCCTTCGGTGTGCTGTACTCATCCCTAGAGTTATCTTTATGCTGCTGAATGTTCTTAGAGGAAGCGGGGCCCATTTGGAAGTGGGTTTCTAGGGAAGTGACCCGGAAGCCTGTGTCCCTGACTCTTCAAAGGAAGACTGAATCTCAATATCCTGAGCCAATGTAAATTACTTGTACTGAAATTGCTGTTGTTGGGTATTTTCTCCCAGGGACAAGCAAACGATGGATCTGGACATGGAGTGATCATCTCTGATTTTCATTAGTCTGTGGTATTCAAATGCACGGATATTTCACAATTCATTGACTTGTTTCACTGTTGGGAGCCAGATAATCATTTCAGTTTAGGAGATGATGTTGTGAGCATTGCTGTGCAGCTGTTCCAAAGTCTACTACATATATCCATGTATTTCTAATACACATGTGGGCACCTAACGATGAAACTGCTCAGTCATAGGATGCATATATATTGAACACCTACAGACTTTGTCCGTTCTTCTAGATTGTTGTAACAGTTTGTACTCTAAGGTTAGTGAGTGAAAGAGCTAGTTGCCTCATATATTCACTAATCATTGTGTGTGTGTGTGTGTGTGTGTGTGTGTGTGCGCATTCAGGCACTCACTCTGCAGAGTTCTAGTGAGCCCTTTTCAGCCAAGACAGACAAAAGAAAATGGTTAATCTCATTTTTATTATTCTGATAAATAGTAGAAACATGGAATCACAATGGTTGTAATTGTGAAAAAGACATAATATTGTTTGTGAACTATCTGTGGACACCCAAAAGTAGTTATTTTATTCCTTGTGCTAGGTTTGGTCACTTTTTCTAACAGTAAATTTTAAAGGCAAGCACTGATATGAGTGTCTATATGTCCCATATTGGCACAGATGCATCAGGTGGTCCATCTTTTCCCTCTATGGAGTTCTGATTTCTTCATTTTATTTTGCATTTTTATTGCGAAAATATTCCATAATATCTAACAACCATTTCTTGATGGAAACAAAAAACAAAAACAAAAAACTGGGCCTGACAGTGCCCAGTGCTAACAATATTTGTAATTTTATGTTTCCTGTAAGATCCTTGCCTTCAAATAATTTTCAGTATTTAAATATGGTAAAATACAATAATTATTTCCATTGAAGCAATAATATGAAATAACTTGAAATTTAAGTTTTGTTATGAATTGATTCTAAACATGTAAATTCCAAATGCTGGGAAGAGATTCCCCCTGCTGATTGAGTATCATTATAGTAATAGAATAAATATTGCTTTTTAATTGCATTATAAAAAATGTGCAATTTTTGAACATTTAAAGACTCTCGCCCCAAAGATGAGAGTGATGTGAGCTGTACTTCTATTTCATTCCTTTCAGAGTCCTGCTGGTGAAGGAAGCTGAGGAAGACAGGGGCTGTGATATTTCAGCTTCAGAACTTGTAGACTTACTTTCCTGTCTTTCTGGATCTCACAGACAAGTAAGACAACGAGGACCCCTTCATTCTAATCTCAAAGAAGACATCGGTTCTGCTTCCAGTATTGACTTTAAGTATAGCTCTTTGAAGTCTTCACAGGTGCCCTTTTTTAAGGAACTGACCTTTAGATCAAAAAATTAAAGGGAAAAATGAAGCAAAGAAGCTCTTTCCCTCCTATTTCGTGGAAATGGCGTCTCCGGCTGAAGGCTGAAATGGATCTTCCTTCTTTTTAAAGCTTTATTTCTCTAACTCCTTTCCTCAATTTTTGTCTGTTTTGTTTTGTACAAATTTATCTAGAAATATTTACATATAGTTTTCTGTTTGCTAGGGACGTGTCCTGTGTTAAAGATGGGAGAGTGTCTGAGCCGTGATTGCTGATGTCACTCTTCAAGGGTGCAGGGGTTTGGATATGACATGTTAATGGTGGTGACTAAGCAGATGGTATTAAAGTAAAACAGAACCTTGTCTGAATCTATCTTTCATTTTTTATGTTATTACTTATTGGCTGTGATATGTTAAGCTTTACATTTGGACACATCAATTAGTTTTTTACTTTACAAAGATGTAATGATCTATCAAGCATTTGCGTGATAAGTTTGACTACTTAATGTGGAAAGGAAGAGAATGTGTTTGCAGAACACTTGACACATAATTAATGGTCAGCAAAAGAAAGAGATTTAAATGTCTTGTTTACATCATCATCATCATTATTTTCACAGATATACAGTAAATAGTGTGTGCATACATATACATATTTAAGTATCAATATCTATCTATATTTGTGTATATCTATTTATTGCAACTATTATAACAGTAAGGAAAATTGTACCATGCTGTACAATCAGGGTGCATCGCCATCTTGTGACAAAGGCTGACATTTTTAAGTGAGAAAGAAATTCCAGTGAATGAGTAGAATTCACTCACAAATATCAGAATGTTTCGCCCTTTGCCTACATTATACTTTTTCTATATACAGGTGGTTGGAATTTCTTCATTACAGTAACTGAAAATTTATCAATTATCTAAGTATAGAAAATTGGTACTATACCCTCATAATTATGATGGAAAGTAGACCAACTTCATGAAGATATTCTTAGTGTGATGTTCTTTTGTTATTGTAACTATTGCTCAAACAGTGGATAACAAGAAATGAGACAAAATGATCTAATATATTGTCATATAGCCTTTAGTAACTTTCTCAGAATCTTTGTTTGGGGAATATGTTTATTTTGTTGACACTGAAGTTACTGAAATTCTTTAGATATGAAACTTAAGGGATGGGTAAAGTTCTTACCATAAGGTTGTCAACACGTGACAACCTGAAAATTGTTGGAGCCTTTAGCAAGGAGAGAGATTTTCTACTTTTGACCACCACCTAGAATGAAGTTAAAATGAAACATTTTAACCCTAATTTAACATTCTGAGACTAGGGTTGGTTGCTATCAGCACCATTATTCTTTTCATTAACTGACTTTTGTTACTGTATTGATATGTCACTTGCATTCATTTACAGAGCTTCCTGTATAACTGCATCAGACGTTACCAATTTTCGCAAAAGCAACATGAAGACAAGCAAGACCTAAATAAGTAATACAGCACAAAACCTGTTTCATTCAATCTTTTATTAAATTACACGTGCCTGAGATTGGTCTTCTTTAATAGTGTTAACTCTGAGATTAGCAATTCAGTGGAACTGCTCACATAGGTGTCATTTCTCCTATGACTGAAGGGAAGGAGCCAGGAGAAGAAAATTATAGCGCAGCCCCAACCGCGAGCGCAGTCTGAGGTGCCAGGAGGGTGCCCAGCATGATGTCATGGTCAGGCGCAGGGGCAGTGTGAGTCTAGAGCTCCGCAGAGATCAGGTCGGATAGAGAAATTTGTAGTGAATTAAGAGTATCAAGAACAGAGCTCTGGAGATGCTTAGTTTTAAAAGATGGTTCGGAGGTATGTAATTAAGAATAGAGAAAACCAGGGAATAGAAAAGATATAAAAACTGTTGACAGAACAGATATGAAAACCAGTGAATAGAAGACCAGTGAATAGAAAAAAGATATGAAAAACATGAGGAAAGTGATTTCTGAAACATGTTATTTCTCTCTGCTTTACATTACATAAAAGAAAATTCTCTTCAGTGTCAATTGAACCTAATTGTAAGGGGTCAATCCGAGTGTGAAAATGTGTGCCTCCTCTTGTCCACAAGACAAGGAAGGTGCAGGTTTCTGAAGAGTCAAGTGCAGGAGGCTGTAACACCCGACGAGAATTTTTTGATATTTACGTGAATTGCGCAATGGCCAATTGATGGAAGCGTTAGGAAAGTTTTGCAGTTATGGACAAGGCGGTAAGTACATTTTAGTATTCACAGGCACATTCAGCTCCTCCCCGTTGCTTAGGAACTGACCTTCCTGAATTCCACACAGCATCCTGAATGAATCCTATTATTTCAAATGCCAAGTCTTTCTTTAACCCTCCATCTGGGAAACAGAGGATTCAGTCAGATCAGAGAAGTTCTTAACATTCCAAGAGCACCAAGAATCTCCGATAGGTGAGAGAAAAACACGCTCTGATCTATGATCAAAGGAGCAAGCATTCATTTCATCCTTGGGGAAGAAGCCAACATCTTTTGTAAGAAAGAAGTATAAGGAAACAGACCGAATAACATCAACAAAAATATAACTGGCAAATGATGCTTGAATAATGAGAAGATGGAAATGGCCTCCTTCAAATGTTTTATGTAATCACAGCATCTTATCTGCCATCCACAATCCCAAAATGTCCTCAAAACTGCATGTTGTTTTACAGATTTAGTACTTAAAACTCATCTGCCAGCAAAACCCCAGTGGATTTCAGTCTATTTAAACTTTTATTTAAATCATTCAATATTCATTCTCATGTTTAGCTACAGAAATATTTCAATGACTGATTTTTGTGTTACTACTCCTGATCCCACGACGGGGGTTATATTATACAGGACTCATGTTTTAAAATATGAAACATTCAGTCTCTAAAAAGACTCTCTTGTCTTTTGCTTATGTTCATTTGATCTTTGTTTGTTTGTTTCTTAGTAATTGTGAATCCTTTTAGGAAATAAGAAGGAAAAGTACTTATAACCCTTGGGTGAATAGACTTACCGAATAAAAATAGAGATAAAATAGAATTTTAATTTCAAATCAACCACAGACTTTAAATTTAACATGAGCAAGTTTCATGCAGTATTTGGGAAATATGTGGACAAAATGTTTGTATATTTTAGCTGATATTTAATTTTGCCAGTTATTTGGTAGTTTCTTAGAAAGATTTCAAACCAGACCACCAAAAGAAAATTGCTAAGATTATGCAATAGTTCTTTACATTATAAATTCATGTAGCACATCATTAGCACTTATAAAAATTGTAAATTTGTGTTTTATACATTCCATTTTTTTTTAAATGTAACTCTTGATGCTGTTTTGTCAAGTGATTGATTTTCTTATTACTAGTTTTCAGGAAAGAACCAGATAAATATCCTATATTATTATGTAATGATGGTGATTGTCAAGAATTTGATCATGTAAGAAATGACTGTGAGGTCAGTGTAAAAAGTATTTTCCTATAATCAAGTTATATTAATGGTAAAATTTGTGACTTTAACTTAATTAGAACTCTTTAAAAGAATATTACTGGCACAGATGCAATATATATCTATGTTGCTTCTGGGGATTGACACTATACTTGCACTGTTACATTCTCAGCCCTTTTTATTTTATTTTGAATTTTGAAACAGATTCTACCTAAGTAACTAATTTGTCTAAGATATGACAGAACTTGGGGTATTCCTGCATCATCCTTGTAGTTAAAATCAACTAATCTTCTTGTAATAAAGAAAACAGAAGACCTAATTTCCCACTTTTAGACAAATATAGCTATTTAAAAGATTTATAAATAGTTCAGAACTCATAAAGAAACAAGCTTGTAATATTTCATAGTTAAATATATTTAGAAAATACACTATGTAAGTATTATGTTTTCATGACAGTTGTTTCATTAATATTATCATTATTGTTACTCACACACATGATTTTTTAATTTTATTTGCGACTTCAGACTATGGATTTGATGTGTAAAAAAATGAAGAAACACGAGTAAAATAATAAGAATGACATAATAGTTAAAAACTTTAAGAAAAATTTGGTGTATTTAAATTAGTGATATATCATTTCCCCAATTATAATTATAGAGCTAGAAAATGACTCATGTATAATTCTGTGAATTACTCATCATTAAATTTCAAAAATAAATCTATGAATTGTCTTAATTCAAGTAATATATGCAATATTGACTGATAATTCCTAAAATTTATATCATGTTCACACTTAAATGAACTGAAAAAAATTCTGTTTTATTATTTATTCTCTGTTTATAATGTTTTGTTGTATTTCTATTCTTAAAATGAATTTAAATCTTCATTCCTGAACTCTTTTTCAGTGTCTATTATTGACTTAACGATATTTTATCACCTGGGCATCCCTTTGTGAATAATGCATTATACCACAGAATTTTGGTTTAGTCAAAGTTTTCTAGAACCCAGGCCCAAAAATACTCATATTTTGGAAAGGATAAGAACAAAACTTGAATTTACTTATTTTACTTCAGTTAATCATACTCCCTGCCCTAGTGGCACTGTGCTGAGATTGGAAAAATATACCATGATTATGAAGATAAAAATTATTTTATGAACAGTAAGTGATGTTAAAATGACACATTTGCAATTATTAAGACCCATAGCAACGGGGATGCTCTATATCATAGACTATTTTGTACATGTGGATGAAATTGTTACATGTCTAAGGAAAACATATCTTTAATAATATTTTCAATATTATTTTTCACAGAGGACCAAAATAATCTGCAAATGTGAGTTAATTCTGGCACATTTCAAGCATTTCAGTGTATTTTCAGCACTCATGCGAGGTTGCATTAATTGATGTATTTAAAATTCAAGTTATAATGTCATTCTTAAATAATTTAGGGATGGGATTTAGTTACCAAAAGTGTTGTTCTTCCACCACTCAGGACACAGCAGAGTTCAAAAATACTTAGACACAGCAGTGAATTGTGTAACACATTAAAGAAGGCTGCATACCTTTACATAGCAATGAGAGTCAGAAGCAGAATTCCACATAACATTATCTAATTCCCTTTCATAATCACCCAGTCTCATGGGGTGATGTAATATTTTCTTGTGCTTCTAGTTTATATTTGAGTAGTGACCTGTGACAGAGAACAATTTGTACACATCTGTGGGCCCTTTGTATATATTCCTTTGAGAAATGTATTTGAGGCCTCTCACCCATCTTATATTAGGTTTTATTTTAAATTGTTATTGAATTTTTGAGTTTCTTATATATTTTTATAACGATACCTTAGCAGGTGTATATTTGTATATGTTCCCTCCGATTACATGGGTTGTTCCTACATTTTACTGATGGCTTTACTTGCTATGCAGAATTGATGTAGTTTGGCACAATTTCTTTTGTTAAAAATATTTATCTTTTGTTGAATTTGTAGTACGACAGTTTTCACTATGTTGGTTCTTCCTATCATTGAGCAAGGAATATCTTTCCATTTTCTGAAATCCTCTTTGATATTCTTTTTCAGAACACTGTAATTTACAATATTTCAATAAGCATTTCATTTGTGTAGGTGCTATTGTGAAGGGTGTGGTTTCTTAAATTTTTCTTTCAGTGAGCTTGCTGTTTGTGTACAGAAATCCTATTGATCTTTGAGTCCTGGCTTTGTATCTGGGTATGTCACTGGATTTGGTTATTAAATCTCGAAATCTTTTGGTGGAGATTTGGAGTCTTCTATGTAGAGTATCATGTCATCTGCAAATAATGATAATTTAACTTCTTCCTTTCCTATAGTTATTCCTTTTATTTCTCTCTCTTGTGTAATTGCTCTGGGTAATGTTTCTAGAACTATTTTTAGTAAGAGTGGTGACAGTGGATCCTTGTCTTGTTCCTGAATTTATAGTGAAATATTTCAGTTTCTGTCCATTTAGAATGATGTTGGTTGTTCATTTGTCACAGAAGGCATTTATCAGATTGAGGTAAAGACTGTCTATTTGAATTTCCTGTAGGATTTTATCATAAATAAGTATTGGACTCTGTCAAAAGCTCTTTCTGTGTGTACTGAGATGATCATATGATTTTAGTCTTTGTCAATATAGTTTATTACATTTATTCA
Source organism: Dinomys branickii (assembly GCA_004027595.1). Classification (NCBI taxonomy): domain Eukaryota; kingdom Metazoa; phylum Chordata; class Mammalia; order Rodentia; family Dinomyidae; genus Dinomys; species Dinomys branickii. Next base: position 87,191 of record PVLD010007004.1, read on the forward strand.
TTTATGTATGTTGAACCATCCCTGCATTTTTGGAATGAATCCCATTTGGTCATGCTGTATGATCTTCTTGATGATTTGCTGCATTCTCTTTGCTGGTATCTTGTTCAGGATCTTTGCATCTATGATCCTTAGGGAGATTGGCCTTTTTTGGTTGGGTTTTACTCTGGTTTTGGTATCAGGGTAACACTTGCCTCTAGGAGTGAGTTAGGGGTATTGCTTCCCTTTCAATTTCATTAAAGAGTTTGAGGAGTATTGGCATTAAATTGTTTGTACAATTGAGCATTGAATCCATCAGGACCTGGGCTTCTCCTTGTTGGTAAGTTTTAAATTATATTTTTAGCTTCATTGACTGATATTTGGTTATTTGGACTTTTTGTGTCTTCTTGACTCATCTTTGGTAAATCATTTGTATTTAGGAATCCATCCCTTTTTCTGTGTTTTTCATCCCATGAGAGTATAAATATTCAGAGTAGATACTGATGATATTCTGAATTATCACTGGATCTGTCATTATTTCACCTTTTCATTACTCAGTGCATGAATTTGGGTCTTTCCTTTCCTTTCTTTTCTTGGATATGTTTGGCTAAGGGTTTATCAATTTTATTTATTCTTTCAAAGAACCAACTCTTTGATTTATTAATTCTTTGTATTATTTTCTTAGTCTCCATTGTATTATTTTTTACTTTGATCTTCACAATTTCCTCCCTTATGCACTTTGGGATGAACTTGCCCAACTTTTTCTAGAAGCTTGAGTTGAAGCATTAGGTTCTTTACTTGTGCTCACTCTGTTTTCGCTATGTGAGAATTCACCACTAAACTTTTCCCTCTTAGGACCGCTTTCATTGCATCCCATAATTTCTAGTGTGTTGTATCTACTTTCTCATTAAGTTATAGATATTGTTTAGCTTCTTTTTAAATTTCGTCTGTGACCCATTGCTTGTTTAAATGGGTATTATTTAATTTCCATGTGTTTATGGATTTTTTGTGGTTTCTTTTGCCATTAATTTCCAGTTTAATTGCACTGTGGTTAGATAACATGCATGGTCATATAATTTGAATTCCTTTGTATTTGCTTTAGCATGTTCTGTGGACTAGTATATGGTCTATTTTAGAGAATGTCCAATGTGCAGCTGAGAAGAATGTGCACTGTAATGCTGTTGGGTAGAGCACTCTGAAACCATCGATTAAGTCCATTTTTTCACTGGTTCAGTTCAGTTTTGATATTTTTTGCTAAATTGACCTATCTTTGTGACAATGCGGTGTTAAGATCTCCCATTATAATTGTGTTATTGCTTATTTGACTTTTCATGTCTTTTAATAATTGTCTTACGTTGTTGAGTGTCCCCATATTTGGTACATACATATTATTATTGTTATCTCTTCCTCTGGAAGTTTTCCCCTCACAAGTATGTAATGATCTTCTTCATCTCTTTTGCTCATTCTTGGCTTGAAGTTCACATCTGCAAACAGAATCACTATCCCTGCTTTTTTCTGGGTTCCTGTTACATGGAAGATTTTTTTATATCCTTTGATTTTTATTCCATGAATTTCTCATTGAGTCAAATATGCTTGTTGTGTAATACATAGCATTGGACTTATTTAGTGATCCATGCTGCCAGTCTGCTTCTTTTGATTGGCGCATTGAGACCATTTACATTGATGGTTGTAACTGATATGTATTGGCTTATTTTGGTCATTATATTTTCCTGCTGTTGGTTCCCTGATTTTCCCCTCTTTTAAACTGCTTGCACTGCCTGCTTATTTCTTTCTGGTTTTGTTCTTGGATCGTGGTCATTTTTATGTCTGTCTAGAATATCTTTTAGTACTCTTTGTAAGGCTGGTTAAGTGGGCATAAATTTCTTCACATATTGTTTGTCATAAAAGCATCTTATTTCCCCATTAATTATTTTTTGGTCTTTTTGAGACAGGGTTTCATCAAGCAGTTAAAGCTGAGATTGAACTCACTATGTAGCTTAGAGTGGCCTTGAGCTCCCAGCAATCCCCCTGCCTCAGCCTCCCAAAATCTGGGATTACAGGCATATGCCACCAAGACTGGCTACCCTCCATTAATTTTGAAAGATAGTTTTGCAGAGTACATCATTCTGGGTTAGAAGTTGTTTTCTTTCAGGATATGAAATACTTCACTCTAAGCTCTTCTTGAAACAGAATATGAAGGAGTAATCAGAAATGGAAGAGAAATAGTTTACTCTCTTTAACATTTAAATTTAAAAAATAGTTGACGAAAGAGAGTAAGAAGACCAACAGAAGAAAATGAACATGACAGGTAAGAAAGAAGCAACAAAACAAGCAAAGAGGAGAATGAAAAAAATAAAGAACAAAAGAAAAGACAGTGAGCTGTGAAAGAGAAGGGAGAAAAAAATTCTTAAAAACCCACAAAATAACAAAACAAAACAAGACAACTTCAAACCACACAGGAAAGGGAAAGGCCATTAGAAAAACAAGGAGAATAAAAGTAGTAAAATACCTCTGGTGACTTCACGTCTGTGACAGTGCCCTCGCCACATTCCAGAAATGTGCCGCATGCTCCAACCGAGTTCACCGAGTTCACCATAGGAACTCTGCTGGGCATGGGGCTGATCTTGGCCTCCGATGTGGGGGTTAGGGCTGTTCTGTTGGTAAGTTCTCCAGAGCCTAACTGCTGGTTTTGTGCTGCTGCTTCAGACACTTTCACGTTGCAGGCCTTGCTGATTACTCTGCGTGCCAGGGACCAGATGTTCTGGGTCTTGTGGGTTTGGGTCAATCTCCCCATCCAAGGTGTGGGTGCACCCATGTGCCAGGGCCCAACTTGTCCTGGGTCTCAACATCCTGTGATTTGTAACAACATGAATGAACATGAAGGATATTATGTCAAGTAAATAATCCGGTTACTGAAAGCCAAATAAAACGTGATCTAATTCATATGTGGAAATTTAATAATTGATCTTATTGAAGTAGTGTAAACAGTGTTGGCAGAAGCTGGAGAAGTTTGTGTAGGATCTCATTTGGGGAGTTACTTGTCCAAGAGGACAAAGTTACATTTAGGAGACAGAAATTCAAGAGGCATATTATATAACACAGAGATTAACCTAAATTGGACCCAGTATATTCTTGAAAAAGATGAATTTTTTAAAACTATTTTTGTCATAAAAATTATTACTGAATGAGGTAAGACATGACAATTAGCTACATTTGATCATTCTGGAACATGTATGTACTTCAAAATATTTTTAAAATAATAAATTTAAAATAAACAAAAGATAAGTGCAGAAGAAAAGAAAAAGGAATCCTGGTATATTGTTTGTGAGAATACAAGTTCATATCTCCAGTGTGCAAAGTGGCATGCAGGTTCTTGAAAAAATGAAAATAAACTACCATATAACAGAGAAATCCTTTCTTGTATACACATAGCCAAAGGAAACAAAATGATAATATAAAGATATCTACAGTTGTCTGCTTATTGCAAGATAATCAAGATATGGAAATAATGCTATTGATGAATGAATGGATAAAAAGATGTGGTATATATGTAAATATGCACTGGTATTTATTCTATACAAAGAAGGAAATCTTGTCACTCTTACAAAATAAATTAACACGAAAGACACTAATAAAGTAAAAGTATCAAGCATTAAAAATAAATTTTTTTAAAGCTTTGAAAAGAAGTGCTACATGATCTTATTTATAAATGAAAGCTAACATTATTAAGCTTATTTTTACAGAGAATAAAATGGTGGGACTGAAGCTAGATTTGGTGTAAAAGTACATTTCAGTTAAGATAAATAAATTCATATGTGATTATAATTTCAAATTATGTCTTGGTTACTTTCTCTTATTGCTGAGACAAAATACCTGATGCCCAGTTAAAGAGGAAAAAGTTTATTTATCTCACAATATGTAGAAGCTTCTGTCCATAATCAGCTGGCTCCAAGGCAGAGTGATATGGCAGAAAAGTGACAGTTCACGGCAACAGAGGACAACAGAAGCAGCAAGAGCAAAAAGGGAAGAAAGGCCGAGAGCAGCTCTTTCCCTCCCTCACAGAGCACACAGGCTGCCCACCCCAGGCGAGTATAGCGCTCACACCTATCATCCCTGCATTGGATCATGAATTGATCACAAACTCTAGAAGCCACCCAATGACTGCATGAGACTGTGGGGGACATCCAGACACAAGCCAAGATTTACAAACAAATTATTTACTATATCTTTCAAAGTTTCTAAGAGACAATCTTTATATTCTTACCATAAATCATAATGCTTGAGGTAAACTGAGTGTTAATTATCCTGATGTTCTCATTTCCTAGTGTATACATGTACCAGAACATTACACTTGCACCATAAATGTATAAAATTTTATATATATTGGAAGGTTAAAAAGGAATTGATACTAAAGTTTACACAGAGGAAAAGAATGTCTATATGAGTATATATTCCTACTTAATCCTTAAAGGAGAAGATATACACCCTACTAAGTCTGTGAATAAAAACATTGTTTACTCTCATATTTGTGACATAAAAACTTTGGAACTACCTTTTGAGAAGATGAAATTCTCAAACTTTTTCTATGTACTGTACAAGGTTAATTCTATCATTCTGAAAACTTTCGGCTAAATAACATACAATTTTTTTGTACTTCATGCTTTTGGGAAAAGATCGAACTTCCTAAAAATATGATTTCACGTTAATCCTCCATCATTCCTACTTTTCATAGTCATGGGAAATGCTGTCAATTTATTGGAAAAAAATGATAAGTAAAAAATAGGTTGGAGAACTAAGATCAAACAAAAAAGATAAACTTCAATAATACATACAAGTGTGCGCATGCTAGCACAGACCACATTGGATGAAACAGTGTACTTTTCACATAAAAGAATATGATAATAATTTGTAATTGTATAGAATTTGAGCAGTAAAGATCATCAATGCATAATTAGCATAAATTCCTAAGTCATATATTTTCACAGAAAAATGAGCTTTAATATTTAATGAAAAGCAAAATGAAAAATATTTCAATTTACATTGTGAATTTTGATTTCTGAGTCTCAAGTTCAATATTTTACACTACAGCTATGAAATATTTCCAATTATTAAAATGCAAATGATAAAATATCCTAATCTGCTTTTAGTGCAAAATTTGTGTGGTAATGTTTACATGAGATTATATGTATGTAAAAATATGTGAATACTGGAATTCTTTTATTTTTTTAAATAAAAGTAAAAAACATATTAACAAACAGACACCAATGAGCATAAAAAATAGTACAATCACAACTGATCTATAGAGAAGGTGACATGATCTCAACAGTGGTTATTGCTTTATCCGTTGATATCTTCGAAGTGTAAATATATGAAACCATATACAGACATGCAAAATTGGTCGGACAATTAATCCTCTCAACAACAGAAAAACACAAAAACCAAAAATCCAAAGACAGAAAACAAAACAGACAAACAACAACAACAATAAAACCACCAATAGTTGCTGCTTTGCATATTGATATCTTCGAAGTGTGTGTTCAGGATAACACATATAGACATACAAGATTGATCAAATAACCCGTCATCAATTATTCCTTAGCATTAAGTGATATAATACAATAGTAGAACCATGTTAGCTCTCCTGCATATATGTATATTCATATATACATACATACATTTTTGTCTCTTTTTTTTCTCCTTTCCCTCGTCCCATCTGTTCTTTGTTTTTGAACAGATTTCCTTCATGTCTCTTAGTTTATATTCCCACCCTCGGGTTCTTACACCAGTGATACAATACGTTGCCTGCACATGTATCGCTGATTTATTTCACTTATGAGTATGAACTCCAGTTTTGACCACTTGCCTACAAAGTCCCCCAAACTGTCTTTTTTATAGCTGAATAATATTCATTATATAAAAATGCCACAATTTTTTAATCCAGTCTTCTGTGGCTGGACACTTGGGTTGCTTCCACATTTTAGCTATTACAAATTGTGCTGCTATAAACATGGGTGCACATATATCAGAGTGATATGATGTTTTCAGATCTTCTGGGAAAATACCCAGAAGAGGAATAGCTGGTTTGAATGGAACCTCTAGACCTAGTTTGCTGAGAAATCTGCAAACGGCTCTCCACAGTGGTTGCACCAGTCTGCATTCCCACTAGCAGTGTAATAGAGTCCCTATTTCTCCACAGCCTCGCCAGCATGTGTTATTGGATGACTTTTTCATACTGGCCTGTCTTACTGGGGTGAGATGAAATCTTGATGTTGTTTTTATTTGCATTTCTGGAATGACTAAGGATGTGGAACATTTTCTCATATATTTATTTGCCATTTGTATTTCTTTGTCTGAGAATTGTGTATTCATCTCAGATGCCCATTTCTGGATTGGGTCTTTGAATTTGGACAGGTACATGTTTTTTAATTCTTTGTATGTTCTAGATAGAAGACCTTTGTCTGAGGGACAGCCAGCTAAGACTTTTTCCCAATTTGTGGGTTTTCTTTTTACTTTTCTGGTGATTTCTTTAGATGTACAAAAACTTTTCAGTCGAATGAGGTCCCAATTATTGATTCTTTGAAGTGTTTCCCTTGCAATTTCATTTTTGTTCATGAACTCTCTTCCCACTCCTATGTCTTCAAGATTTTTACCTATTTCTCTTCCAATATATTTAGCGTTTCTGTTTTAATATTGAGATCTGTGATCCATTTTGACCTGAGTTTGGTGCATGGTGATAGACTGGGGTCTATTTTCAGTTTTCGGAAAGAGGCAAGCCAGTTTTTCCAGCACCATTTATTAAACAGGCCTTCTTTTTTCCAGTGGGTTTCGTTGACCCCTTTGTCAAATATTAGGTAGCAGAGTGGGTTTTTCGTTATGGTTGCATCTTCCAGTCTGTTCCATTGATCCTCAGGTCTGTATTTTAGCCAGTACCAGGTTGATTTTATTACAGTAGCTTTGTAGTATAATTTCAGGTCAGGGATTGTGATTCCACCTGACTTGTCCTTATTGCCCAGGATTGCTTTTGCTATTCTGGGTCTCTTCTGGTTCCAGATGAATGTGAGGCATATTTTCTCTAGATCTGTGAGGTATGTTAACGGTAGTTTGATGGGAATTGCATTGAATCTGTGCAACAGTTTTGGTAGTATGGCCATTTTTACAATGTTAGTTCTTCCTAACCATGAGCATGGTATGTTTTTCCATTTATTGAAATCCTCTTCAATCTCCTTTTTCAGAGTACTGTAGTTTTCACTGAATAAATCTTTCACATTCTTTGTTACATTGATTCCTAAGTATTTCAATTTCTTGGTTGCTATGGTAAAGGGTATGGTTTCCTCAATTTCTCTCTCAGTCTGTTTGTTGTTCGTGTACAGGAATGCTATTGATTTTTGGGTGTTGAATTTGTATCTGGCTACGCTGCCGAATTTGTCAATTCCAGGAGTTTTCTTGTGGAGTTTTTGGGGTCCTCCATGTATAGTACCATGTCATCTGCAAATAGTGATAGCTTGAATTCTTCCTTTCCTATCTTTATTCCTTTTATTTTTCTCTCTTGTCTGATTGCTCTGGCTAGTGCTTCCAGAACTATGTTGAATAGGAGTGGTGACAATGGATATCCTTGTCTTGTTCCTGACTTTAAAGTGAAAGTTTTCAGTTTATGTCCATTTACTATGATGCTGGCTGTTGGTTTGTTATAGATGGCTTTGATAAGATTGAGGTAGAGGCCATCTATTCCTATTTTTTCTAAGGTTTTTAACATGAATGCATATTGGACTTTATCGAAAGCCTTCTCTGCATCTTTTGAGATGATCATGTGGTTTTTTTCTTTGACTGTATTAATATAGTGTATTACATTAATTGATTTGTGAATAGTGAACCATCCCTGCATTCCTGGAATGAATCCTACCTGGTCGTGGTGTATAATTTTCCTTATGATTCGCTGTAATCTATTTGCCAGTATTTTGTTGAGTATCTTTGCATCTATGTTCATTAGCGAGATTGGCCTGTAGCTCTCTTTCTTGGTTGGGTCTCTCTCTGGTTTTGGTACCAGTATAATACTTGCCTCCAGAAA